>JAMQGT020001477.1:0-155713 GCA_024447675.2 Pterophyllum scalare | reverse complement strand
TATACTGTCTAAACAGTATATTGTCAGTGTATTGGGTGGAAATCAGCCAGGATCACTCATTAAATACTGGGTTACATCTTGTGTAAATCCACACAGAGCAATAAACCTCAGAGCAGCAGCAGCTGATCACAGCATGCTTACAGAAGAAAATCTGACTGGAGCTCACAATTTCTTTAAGATCAGTTTTCAGGAATAGTTCTCTAGACAGAAATACATTCAAGGCTCTTCTTTGGATGTTGGCTGTTTTTTGAATCTGTTCTCTGTCAAGATGATCCCACACTACTTCAATAATATTGAGGTCTAGGCTCATGGGAGGCCAATCCATGACTGATGCTGTTCCATTTTATGTTTTCTCTATCCAGGTATGCTTTTACTGCACTGGCATTATGTTTGGGATCACTGTTAAGCTGAAAAATGAAGCAGTTGACAATCAGACACGTTCCAGGTGGTAGTGCATGGTGGATCAAGATCTGACGGTACTTCTGTATGTTCATAATTCCATCAGTTTTGACAAGATTCCCAACACCACTGGCTGAATGGCAAACTATGACAAGAGCCTCCACCGTGTTTTATAGATGACTGTAAACCCTCACCTCTCTCCTGACCTCCATACATACTGATGATGATTTGAACCAAATATTTAACATTTGGATTCATCACATCATCAGACCTGATTTTCAGTCCAGTTCTTGTTTTATATGGTATACCTCAGCCTTTTCTCCTGGTTTTCCTTCTTTAAGAATGGCTTCTTTATAGCCACCCTTCCAGTGAGATCATTTCTGATGAGGCTTCAGCAAATAGTAAATGGATCAACAATGGGCTAAATAGCAAAATACATAAAAACTAAATTTATATTTCCAAAAATTGTTATTGAGTCAACAATCCATTCATTTTCTTTCATTTATCCTGGGCTGGGTAACGGGGTGCAACAGCCTAAGCAGAGAAGCCCACACCTTCTTCCCCAGCTTATCTGGGGGAACACTGAGGGGTTCCCAGGCCATCTGAGAGATATAATCTCACCAGCGTGTCCCGGGTCTGTCCCAGGGCCTCCTCCTGGTAGGAGATGCTCAGAACAGACAGAGGTAGCCAGGAGGCATCCTAGTTAGATGCCTGAACCACCTCAACTTGCTCCTTTCAATGTGGAGAAGTAGCAGCTCTACTCTGAGCCCCTCCCGAATGACTGCACTCATCACCCTATGTTTAAGGGAGATGCCAGCCACCCTTTGGAGGGAGCTCATTTCTGCTGTTTGTATCCGCAGTCTCATTCTTTTGGTCACTACCCAAAGCTTGTGACCATAGGTGAGGGTAGAGACATAGATCGACCAGTAAATCGACAGCTTTGCATTTATGCTCAGCTCTCTCTTCACTATGACTGACCGGTGCAGAGTCCGCATCACAGCAGCCACAGCCCTAATCTGTCTGTCACTCTCCCACTCCCCTCAACCGTGAACAAGGCTGTGAGATATTTAATTTCCTCCACTTGGGGCAGCAACTCGTCCCTGACCTGGAGTCGGCACTCCACTCTTTTCTGGCTGAGGACCATGGCCTCAGACTTGGAGGTGCTAATTCTCATAACTGCTGCTTCACACTCACCTTTGGCCTTAATGTCCTCAGCCTCCCTCGTAATGCTATCGATGTTCTGCCGGAGGTGGGAGTTGAAGATCACGTGGACTGGGGCCTTTTCCAGGTGTTCTCAGCGCACCCTCACTGTATGTTCAGGTCTGTCTAAGCATCGTCCCCTGCCACCTGATACAACTCACCACCAGGTGGGGATCATTTGACAGCTTCTTTCTTCACCCAAGTGTCCAGAACATACGAGCCTACAATAACTTCTCAATTTGCCATGAGAAGTAGAATGAGATCTGAGTTAATGCTGTTAAGGAATGATAAAACACAAAAAAACGCAACTCGAGTAACTGTATTCCTGTAAGAACCTGATATGTGTGTCAGTTTATGTGTGTGTCTGTGGAAGGAGCTGGCAAAAATGTTGCTGAACACTGATAGGTGACTCAGTACTGCCAAGCTGGTCTGTGAGACTGTGACATGCGTTTAAACGAGCAGTGCCCACAAAGAGACCCATTCAATTAAACCTCCCCTGCTTCTCCTCTCGTTTAAATCCCAGAGGAACTTGACTCCTGAAACCCGCCAACAGTAATGAGTCCCAAGAAACTGCTTCAGAACGTAAAACAGCACTACAATACAACCTGGCCGAGTCTGACTTCAGTAACTGCGTTTCATCCCAGTTTGGAAACCAAGACTTTTATAGTGAGCTGAAGAGGATCTTAGCAACACAGTAGTTTGGCAAAGGCCAAGAGGGCAGATATTTCCAAAAATATGTACCAATTTCATTTTGCTTCTCCAAAGGGCTTAACATGTAAGGATAGCACCTCCACCTGTTTTCACAGAAATACAAGACACTGTTTGTAACACTTAGTTATACCAGATTATATCAGAGATGCTGGAGCCAGTGTGACCACCCTGAGCAGAAATCAGAATGAAATCCATCCATTTGATGAGGTATAGGATTGCTCCACAGGATGTAGGTTGTTTGGCTCCTGCCTGATAAGGACATTAGCAGAGGTTCTGACTGGACTCAGAAGAGACGTTTCTTCACTGGGATCCTGTTTCTCAGACACAGAGACATCCGTTGTGGTTTCAGGTACACCATAAAGTAGGTGCACATTGTAAGTTAGATGCAAAAACTGTATAATTTGAATAGAAGTAAATGGATGTGAAGTCTAAGTACATTCTATTATTATATTGTATGTAATACTGTGCTGGAATAGAGTAAGTGAAAAGTTTAATCTCAGTGCCTTTATTTGGTGGCCTTACATGTTTTTTTTAGTAGTATGACAGATTCTAAAAAAGTTTTATTTCAATTATCCGTATAGACCTAAAAATGAATGATTGCAACTCTTTTCTTGTTTTTAAGGAAGCCACAATGATCCTAAGTGTTTAGGCTTTAAAGAAAGGAAAAACACAGGAAAGATAACACTAATGAGGATTTACTGATGCATGTCCAGTCAGAGCTCTTGCCCTGCTGTAGATAAAATTCATGGTCTGACAAAAACGCTGTGCCCGATTTTTGCACAGGACCATGAGCTTTGATCTGTTCACGATTGCAGCTTATAAGATAAATGATGGCCTTTCTGAATGAGCTTTCTAACCATATGCAAATATGCATTATTATACAGTGCCTTGCGAAAGTATTTGCCCCCCTTGAACTTTTCAACCTTTTGCCACATTTCAGGCTTCAAACATAAAGATATAAAATTTTAATTTTTTGTGAAGAATCAACAACAAGGCTCCGTCATGGTTTGGGGCTGCATTTCAGCCAGTTATGTTGGGAATCTTGTCAATACCGGTGGAATCATGAATGCAGAAAAGTACAGAGTTTGATCCCGCCCTGCAATACCACCTGGAAAGCATCTGACTGGCAGTCACTTTATTTTTGAGCATTGGGACAGTGGTCCCAAACACATACTTTGATTGTCCTTCAAGAAGCCTGGAGAACTATTCCTGAAGACTACTTAAATAAATTACATGAAAGCTGCTGAAGAGAGTTCAGGCTGTCCATCCATCCATCCATTCACTTTCGCTTATCCTGTTCAGGGTCGCGGGGGGGCTGGAGCCTATCCCAACTGTCATGGGGCGAGAGGCAGGGTACACCCTGTACAGGTCGCCAGCCTGTCGCAGGGCCAACACAGAAACACAGACAACCATTACACTCTCATTCACACCTATGGGCAGTTTAGATTGGCCAATTAACCTAATCCCAGTAAGTGCATGTCTTTGGACTGTGGGAGGAAACCGGAGTACCCGGAGAAAACCCACGCAGACACGGGGAGAACGTGCAAAGTCCACAAAGAGAGAGAAAACTCTGCTTTCACACTCTATGCTGTATTTCCTAGTATGTGTCTATGTTTCACATAATTGCTGTACCTATTTCCCTTTTTCCTGGCAAAATACAAAGAAATGAGAGGTAACACAAGATTTTCACATATTACTGGAGCTCCTGGTTTAACTGTTAACTATTCCTGTCCTACAAGTTTGCTTTTCTTTGTGTTATTGTAATTGCTTTGACTGATTTTAGTGGCAGATTGTTTTTAGTTAATATTTTTTTAACCACAACAAGGCAAAAACTGATCATTTCCTTCTTCCTCTTTTTTCCTGTCACCAGAGGTGATTATATTCATGCATTTGCATGCCAGCCCAAGATTCCCCGTACACCTGACACTGCAGCCAACCAGACCAGTGTTCACCAGGGTAGATGCCTGGCCCTGGCTCCCCAGTTCTCACAGTCTGAGCCGCAGCAGAGCAGCCGGCCTGGCTCTGCCAGCTCCACAGGAGGAGGGGGGAATGGAAGTAAGCATATGTTAAGGGTAGGAAATCAACACCAGCCAGTGTTGGCAGATTTTGGCCCCAGCTGGTTATTTTATCTCCTCTGCCAGCCACTTTGGAAGATGGCCAGCTTTGATTTGAATGTTCAGTGCCTCTCAGAACAAAGTTGCTGCAGATGCAAGTTGACATAAGTGACTTTTATGCTTCCTTGTTTCCAGAGCCTAACTGATAAAGGATTTCTAAGACTGATACAGATATGTGTTGATTTTCAAAATATATCGGCCAAGATCTTTTTTTTTTCTTTAAGACACTCAAAACATAAACAGATTTCCCTAACATTTGCATGCGTAGTTATTTCTAAGTTCTAAGTAGTCATTACTAAGATAACATGTCAATGCAGTTGTCATAGTAAGTCATGAATTATGCATTTACGCTCTGCCCAATGGATCAGCCAACAAGGAAGTTTCATATAACATGGTTGAAGGGTGTTTCTCCTGGCTTCCCTTTATTTATTTTTATTTATTTTAATTTATTGGCTGTTATAAAGGTCAATAGCAATATATTGGCAAATAACTAATATCAACCAATATATCATCACCACCCTACTTATTTGTGTCTCCATTTTCCAGCGTGCATTTTCGGTTTATTACAGAACACAGTACTGATACAAATGCATATATCTGGAAATGTAATTGGTAAACTAACCATAGAAAAAGAAAACAGGGTATCTTGTATAAAAGTTTAATCCATAAAACAATTATTGTCTTTGAGATGTTGCATTATTCCTAATGATCCAACACAACCAAAGTTGCAGAGTATAGTAAAATCTTTACTGGCTGGCTATGGCAGCGTCACCAAATCTCAGTCTCACACCAGTCACACTCTATGCAGAGAGGCTTTAGCATAGTTTTAGGTGACAGTACAATAATACACATACATCAATCCCTGTGATTCACAGAGGAATTGGTTGTTGTCAGGAATCTTCCAGGTCTGTGGGTATTCTCGGGGCTGAAAATCCAGTCTTTCATCCAGTGCTTGTTTTCTGAAATCCAAGACTCACTTCCTGAAACAACAGCACCACAATGGCTTAAGTGAAATTTACTGTAAAAATGCTGCTCCAGTTACTGTGAGCTTTTGCTTCAGTTACACTATGAACTTTCACTTTTCACTCTTTACTGGAAGTCTTTATATAATAAAATATACCATTGCCCCTTATAAATCTGGGTTAATGTTTTGCCTGCAATGTCAGGAACTTAGGATCTGACACCAAGTACCCCTGTGGGCATCATGCAGCAGATAGAAGGAGTACATTAGCTTTTTTTTTTTTAAGTGTGCATAAGTCAACTTAAGATACCGAACATGGCAACAACACAGCAAGCACTGATTGTCACGCATCTGGTGGGGGGGAAATCGGAAAAAGCAAATTGACTTAGCTTTTATTGGAGGCACTGGACTGTCAGACCTAATGCTGAGTCCATTTTTATTTGCTGTCAATTTCATGTCTTATACATACAAGTGGAGTCACTGCAGGGATGTTCTGGTGCTCTTAGTTGGCTGATAACATCTGTCCATGCATCCTAATTGCATTTTATGAGGGATTACCTCCGGCTCTTATGTTGGGTGCCCTTGCCACAAAGTTTGTAATGGCACCTAATAGCCGCACAAAGCCACCACATCCTGTGAGTGTGTTGTATTCCTGAGGTCTAGTGAATGTCAGATATTTGTTGACTCAAGGATGTCACTTAATCATATCTCATCTCAAAGCAAACAGACATGCTATATAAAATAATCTGTGTTGTATTTGAGGCAAGATTGTCCTTAAGCTGATTTTTTTTTTTTTCTTTTTATGTTTTTGGTATACACACCTGCTGTGACTGACAGAAAAACTCCCTTGGGTAAAGAAAAGGTGTTTGTGTGGCTCACTGGGCCACCCACTTAGCAAGTGGAGATAAGGATAGGAGTTTCTGCTGACCTACAACGTTAAGACGTTTGGAAAATGCTGCATTGTCTTACCAGATTGAGGTTTATGTTTCCATTCAACCAGAGAAGTTGAAGGAAGTGCAGCAGAATCTTTTAGCACAGTCGTTTAGGTCCTTTATGTATTTGCCCCCCACCCTTCCCCCAATAGGTCTATATTAAATATTTTATTTTAACACACTGTTTCTTACACAGTGGCAGACACTAAATGATTAATTTTGGCATACATAGATACATGACTGCAAGGCTTAATTTTTTCACATTTTACTGATGAATTAAGTATGAATGCCCTCTAATTTCTCTGCCTCCAATCCCTTTTATCACCCTACCAACCCTTCTTCCTTCCCGTCTTGCTCTCTCTTTAGGCAAGCAATCAAAGAGGAGGTGAGGAGGGAGCTGTCACCACGGGGTAGCACTATCTTCCCAGGAGAATCGGACTTCCTGTAACATCATCCCACCAGGTTACGATCAGGGTCAAACAGAGATGGCCGAGGCTCAGCAGCAAGAGGAGGAGCAGGAGTGGGTGGAACAATGTGTAGGATTGTGCCCCCCCCTCCGGGCTTCTGCACAGACTACTTCTGTAACATGATATGAACTTGAACAATAATCACAACCCCAAGTCATGCTTTTCTGTGCACCTGGCAGCCTGCGTTTCTGCAGTCTGGAGGTGTAGTTATATGTATTTATAATATTTCTGTTGCAGTGTTTTAGGGTTAGGGTGGTGGTTTTAAATAAACGTATGATGTGTTAGCAATTTGCACACTCTCTCCTATCACCCATTAACTGCTATATACCTGCTGAACTTGCCATTTTTGTCAAGACTTTTATTGCTTACCATTAGGCTGCTTTTATTGGCAGTGCTATGAAAAAGTATTTACCCCTTTTGTGCACATTTGTCACACTTGCATGTTTCATATTATCAGACAGATTTTAATATTAGATGAGGATAACCAGAGTAAATACAAAATGCCGTTTTTAAATTATGATTTCATTTATTAAGGGAAAAAAAGCTATCCAAACCTACCTGGCCCAGTGTGAAAAAGGAATTGCTCTAAATTCTTCTAAACCTAATAACTGGTTTTCCACCCTTTACAGCAAGAACTGCAATCAAGCATTTGCAAAAACTGACAATGATTCTTTCCCATTGCTGTGGAGGAATTTTGTCCCAATCTTCAGTTCACTTTAGTTCAATTTTATTGATATAGCGCCAAATCAAACCAAACAGTCACCTCAAGGCTCTTTATATTGTAACGTATAATTACAGGGAAAACCCAACAATTAAAATGGCCTCCTATGAGCAAGCACTTGGCGACAGTGGGAAAGAAAAGCTTTTAACAAGAAGAAACCTCTGGCAGAACCAGGCTCAGGGAGGAGAAGCCAGCTGCTGCAACCGGTTGGGGGGAGACAGTACAAAAGACACTCTGTGGAAGAGAGCCAGAGATTAATAACTAATAATTAAATGCAGAGTAGGGTATAAACACATAGACATTGAAAAAGAAATACTCAGTGCATCATGGGAACCACTCCAGTCTCCCAAATCCAAACTGTGAGCTGGTTCCACAGAAGAGGGGCCTGAAAGCTGAAGGCTCTGCCTCCCATTCTACATTGAAGTATCATAGGAACCACAAGTAAGCCAGCAGTGTGAGAGCGAAGTCTTCAAGGTCTTATATGTGAGGAGAAGGATTTGAAATTCTATTCTGGATTTAACAGGGAGCCAATGAAGAGAAGCCAATATGGGAGAAATATGCTCTCTCTTTCTAGTCCCTGTCAGTACTCTAGCTGCAGCATTTTGGATCAGCTGAAGGCTTTTCAGGGAGCTTTTAGGACAACTTGATGATAATGAATTAAATAGTCCAGCCTAGCAGTAAGAAATGCATGAATTGGCTTTGCAGCGTCATGCTGAGACAGGATGTTTCTAATTTTAGAGATGCTGTGCGAATGCAAAAAAGCATTCCTACATATTTGTTTATGTGTATTGAAGGACATATCCTGCTCACAGTGTTGCTGGAGTTCAAGGCAGTGCCATCCAGAGTAAGTTAGACACCATGTTTCTAAGATTTTTAGAGCCGAGTACAATAACTTTAGTTTTATCTGAATTTAGAACTGAAGTTATTGTACAATTCTTTGCTGAATTGTTTAAATTCAGCCACATTGGAGGGTTTTCAAGCATGAATGGCCTGTTTAAGGTTATGTTGAAGCATTTCAATCAGATTCAAGTCCAGACTCCAAAACCTTCATTTTTGTTTTTTTGTTTGGATTTCTTGTTTGAGCCTGTCAGAGGCAGACTTGCTGCGGTGTTTCTGATCATTGTCCTGCTGCATAACTCAAGTGAACTTGAGCTTCAAGGCATGAACCGATGGCCGGACATTCTCCTTCAGGATTTTCTGGTAGAGGGCAGGATTCATGGTTCCATCAATTACAGCAAGTCATCCAGGTCACGAAGCACCAAAGCAGTCCCAGACCATCACACTACCACCACCATGTTTGACTGTTGGTATGATATTCTTTTTTATGAAATGCTGTTAGTTTTATGCCAGATGTAACGGGACTCGAATCTGCCAAAATGTAAATTTACGGATAAAGTCAGTCCACAGAATATTTTCCCAACCATCATCACTGGGAATCATCAAGATGGGGTTTTTTTGGGGGGTAATTGTGAGCCGAGCCTTTGTGTTCTCTTTGCCCAGCTGTAGTTTTCTGTTTGGAACTCTCTCATTGACGCTATTTTTGCCCAGGCTCTTTATTATTGTTGAATCATGAACTCTGATCATAGCTGCGGTTCTTTAGATGTTGTTCTGGGTTCTTTTGTGACCTCAATGCGCTTTCGGAATAATTTTGGTAGGCCAATCACTTCTGGGAAGGTTCACCACCGTTCCAAGTTTTCTCCATTCATAGATGATGGCTCTCACCGTGGTTCACTGGAGTCCCAAAGCCTTAGAATTGGCTTTCTGTAGATTGGGGCATGATGTGTTGCTTTTTGAGATCTTTTAGCTGTCTTCACTTTGTCAGACAGGTTCTATTTAAATGATTTCTTGATTAAATCAGGCCTGGTATGGCTAGTGAAACTGAACTCTGACAATGTGGTTAATCACAGCTAATTCATGATTTAACAATTGGGTGGGAGGGGCAATAACTTTTTCACATAGAGCCTAGTAGGTTTGGATAGCCTTTTTCCCTCAATAAATGAAATCATCATTTAAAAACTGCATTTTGTATTTACTCTGGTTATCTTTGTGTGATATTTAAGTTTGTTTGATCTGAAAAATGTAAGTGAAACAAATGCAAAAAACCAAGAAATCAGGAAGGGGCAGATATTTTTCACAGCGCTGTATATCTAGCATTTGAGGTCACTATCAGAACTCTTATGACTCATTACTGCCGGATAGCTGGTCTGTTTCCTCCTGAAATTGCATCCTGTCCCAGCCCTATTTTTAAGCCTTGTGTCTGTCACTATACTTGAGTTAAGCATTAACTGATGGCATCATTGTTGTCATATGCTGTGCTGCGGACTATGGATGTGTTAGCAGCACAGAGATGAAGCTGGGCGAACAGTACAATAGGATGGGTCCTTAATCTCAGAGGAATTTGTCTTTCACACACCTGCGCTTTTCCTGCGATGACAAATATACCTCTTGCATGCTGTCTCCATACAGCTGACTGATGCAGCAGTTAACATTGTGGAAGCTGCCAGTGAGGAGGAGCACAATGTGAGGAAACAGGCCGCACATGACAGACTGACGCACTCGGGCCAGGTGTCCATGTAACCCTGAAAGCTTCAGTTATGCTGGAACTGGCCAGCTGTAATGGCAATGGAGAGGAAGCTGCTGCTTCTTTTTATCATAACAAAAGCACAGATAACAGCCAGGGGATGGGGCTAACAGATATGGAAAGCTATCAAATGGGTACTTAGGTGACATCTCCAGGGTCCGAGAACTTTAGACATTTCTGACTTTCTTGCTTAAAACAGACTCTGACTTGAACAGTGTCTCTTTTAAAAAAATATTATATATAGTTTGAGAAAGTATTTTGTAGCTTTCTACTCAAAGGTTAAATGCTTCTGTTGCTAGAAATAGCCCTATGTGTCATCAGGATCACTGTCACCCCCTTTAGTTGTGTTTATCAGTAGAGAGCCATGTGCTTTTCTGATAAAGGTGACGCCAACCAAAAGAGACTGTTTCAGTGTCTCCCCAACCTCCTGCTTCCTCTAGAAGTCGACCCCCACAAACGCTCTGTCTAAGACTTGAAGCTCTGTGGGTTTTTTTTTTTTTTAAACACACAATAAAACTGACACTTCACCCGTCACTGCTGATATCTGCAGGCACTAAGAGGGACCTGTCTGTCGGTGACTCCAGCACTTCTGGGTTTGAGTTTAAGGATCTATTGTTAACGCCTCAAACACCATTTAAAAAACAATCTCTTCATTTTAGAGTGGCTTATTTACCCATTTACAAACATAACGGCAGCCGAGAAGCCATGTGAGATGCTGGCCTACCATCAGGTATGGTGTCTACCAAGGAAGGGTCCAAACCACATGGAGGGGCACAAGATCAGTGGGTCAGAACTGTCAAGTACCACTGAGTGTTTTTATTTTATTTTTTCCAGCTGTTTGGCTGCAGTATTTAACCCATCACACCACAATTACAGTATCTGGGGCGACGCTATAGTCTTAGCTCAAACTTGGCCTTGAAAACAGCAGTTTAAAAAAACAAACAAAAAAAACCCCACTATCATTCATTCAACTTTCCCATTGGTACGCTTCCATAGGTCTGAATGAGTCATGTATTTGAACCAAAACAGGAGGTGTATCAGCACTAATAAAATCTTGGTGGAAACTTTTGTCAGTAAAATTGGCAAAGCATGGAGAAGAAAAAAAACGTTGAGTAAACTGGTTGGATATAAAGGGGGTCCGGTGTTTACTTGTAGCCATGGCTGAAAGGGGCATTCATAACACAGCCTGGTGACACCTTCTTTGTTGTATCGCCCCTTTCGGAGAGAAAGAAACTCAAGTGATCACTGAGTGCAAAAGAAGGAAAGAGAAAATCTTCTCAGGCTTCCTTTTTTGCACGGTGACAGAGGAGCTGTTAAAGGAGCTGTCGAGTTCAAGATTATTGCTTCTGGGTTGCCCGCCGTAGGGGGACGGGTGTGATAAGGGCGGGTCGAAATTGTGCAATAGATGAGGACAAATATTTAACAACTCGATTACTCTTTCCTAGCTAATGAAACTTAACAGTGTTCTTATAAATGAGCACCTGTGTGCCAGGAAATAGAGTCCATCTACTCCAGTATTTTAAACACTGGTCTTAATGTTATGTTTGCTTGAGGTTTGCTTGTTTGAAACATGTTCTCTGACTTGGACTAATCATCCTTGCAAACCCTTTAGATTTAAATCCTAATGTAGCATCTTCTCTTTTCACATTTTAGGGGAATTAGATAGTTTACTGAGCTTATTGCAATATTTTTTTCTTTGATAATTCTCTGTTGGTTCATAACTCCATGCGGGTTATTGCACATATTAGTAGCTGTGTGATCCATACAGAAACCACAAATGTGTCAACCTGACACATGTCAGTAGTCGCTGTCTCTCCCTGAGCTGCATTTTTCTGATGTGTCTGCAATCAGTGACACCTTATTTTGTCAGCTGAGCAGCCAAGGGAAAGATGCGGTACTGTTATGTCCGTAGCCACCTCACTCCTCTGCAGAACTGCTGTTGACTAAATCCGCATAAAAGGGGGGACCAAAAAAAAAAAATCAGAACGGAAAAAACAGTCAGCAGGCAACAGGATGCACATGGCCCTGAGAAGGATGACTGGTTGGATCCAGGAAATGGGGAGAGAAGGAGAGGAAGGAGAGGTTTTGGATCACAGCTGTGTTCGTATTAAAAATTCCTGTTTTGAAGCACGAGAGAGACATTTTGTTGTTCTTGCTCCAGACCATAAAGAGGCGGAAGCACACAGTTTGCCACAGCAACAGTTAAGTGCGGCTGTGATGTTGACACCTCTGCAAGCTGCTTATACTGTTCTTATGTTTGGGGAGACATTAAGAATAGAACCTAACTCATTTTTGCTCCCCCTAACAATAAAAGCTTCTCTGTAGAAAATTTGCAAAAATGTAGTGGCTTTGTGATTTCTCCCTTTGTTTCACAGTAAATATGCTGTAATGTTTGTTTGTTTGTTTTATCAAAAATGCCAACCTTCCTCGAGAATGGTTTAAACCGTCAGGATGCACACAAAAATTCTTTGTAACACGATGACTGCCAGAGGCCACAGACCTGAATAAAAACAGCCTGTGCAGTTTGGTCTGTGACACCTCATTAAACAAATAAACAAATATTACTAATACTTTAGCCTATCACTGTAGCCCTGTTACTTATTTCACCCTTCCTGGAAGCTAATGATACATATCAAAGTTTTATATAAGCGTAAAATAAAGACAGCTGAAACACATTTTGGGCTTCAACTCATTCTCTCTCTTTTTTTTAATGGCTACATCCACATCTACACAATATGTTTTTTAAAAAGGGAATATTCTGCTGTTATTTATTTATTTATTTATTTTTGATTACAACAAAAATCCTTTCCACACTGGAACTGTCCACAGTATATCTGTCCACATGAAAACGAGAAAGACAGTGTCAAGAGCGTGCCACAGCAACAAGTGGTGATGTAACCGTAATTATGTAGAAATGTTGACCACTCAGATGCCTAGGGGAAAAAAAAGAGGAAGAAGTGAGTCTTGAGCTATTCTTCATTGTTACACAAGATTATAAAAACTACGGAAACATAAGAGAACTTATCAGGACATTGCTCTTTTCTTCACACAACATTAGTCTGAAATGTCAGAGCACAATGGAAAGTTTTCTGTCAAAAAAGAGAGAAATGGTGCACGCCTTTGATGTTCCAAGACAAAGTCTTTGTTTTCCTTGTCCAGATGTAAATGCAGAAACCTTTCCTGAAAATCATCGCCCTGGAAGGAGCTTTTCAAAAAGCTCCATTTTCAGCGACCTGACACGACGTTCACAACAGGCCAAAAACACATAAAAAAAAGCTACATTTTCCAAAATATCCACGCATGTTTACAGTTTAAGTCATCTTTTATTAATTGTTGTAAATATTTTCTGCATTGTATCTTTTATGTTTGAAGCAATTGTTGCTCTCCTTATATTTGCTTTTACTTAAAGCTGCAACATTTTTCGATTGTGGCCACTAGAGGGCAAAATAAAAAGTTAAAATGAACTAACAGATGTGTATCTATTGCTTCATTCCTATTAATAACAGTATCACAAATATGCTGGCAAAAGAACTGCCAGCATACCTACCTACATGCAAGAAACATGGAGCAACATAGCATTCATTTGAAGTCAAGTTTCTGATAACCTGCTCCAGCCTCCTCTGTGCTCTCTGCTGTTTTCTGTGTATATCTGGAAAAGAGTGAGATGGTTTTTGGAGAGTGTATCAGATTTAATCATATAGCAAATGGACTGAAAATAAAAAATAAATAAAGTGCTAAAAAGTCAAAAGCTCAAACGTGGAATATCAAAAATAATGATTGTTAGTAATATAAGATCAATAATTAGGGATAAGGAGCTGCTTTGTACCCCATCACAATGCAAAAATACAGTGGAAAGAGCGTATCATTATTTTTTAAAATTGATATATAGTGGTTACAGTCATGAAAAAGTACCAGAACATCAGTGAAAATAGATTATTGTTCAAAAGATGCCTTAGTTAAGCACTGTAATAATGATTAAAAAGGAGGAATCTTTCCTGTAATGTATATATATATATATATATATATATATATATAATTTTTTTTATTTTAACAAAACCAGAATAGATTTACTGGTTCCAAGTATTTAAGTACAAATGCCTGGCTTTCTTTCTAATCCTGTGCATCCTGGTCACTCCCAATGAAAATCTTAGCATTTTCAGTTTGTTAGCACCACCATCTCCAAACCATTCATCATAGCACTCACTCTTGCTGCTGTCCTTCTATCACAAATCACCCCTGACACTCCTCTCTATCCACCGCACCCTGCCTGCACTATCTTCTTCACCTCTCTCGTGCACTTCTTTGCTTTGGTTGGTTGACTCACGGTATTTAAACTCACCTGCCCTCACTCTCTCTGCTCCTTGCATCTTCACCGTCACACCCATCTCCTCCTCATTCACACACATGCATTCTCGCTTGCTTCTGCTGACTTTCATTCCTCTCTATTCAATTTCTCTTCCACCTGCTTCCTACTCTCACTACAGATCACAACGTCATCATAGTCCACGGCGACTACAGCCTGACCTCATCAGGTAACCTGTCCAACGTCATCGCAAACAAGAAGCGGCTCTGAGATGATCTCTGATGTAATCCCACCCCCCACTTTGAACCCATACCCCACACCTCACCACTGTTTTGCTCTCCTCATACATGTCCTGCAACACTCTCGCATACTTCTCTCTTGGCACCTTATCATTTGTTTCTCTAGATCCACAAAAACACATCTCCCCTTCTGACCGCCTCTCTACCTCTCCATCAACGCTCTCAAAGCAAACCGCATCTGTAGTGCTCTTTCTTGGCATGAAGCCATACTGCTGCTCACTGATTGCCACCTTTCTTTTTAACTTAGCTTCAACAGCCCTTTCCCATATTTTAATGGTATTGCTCGTCTCTGGACGAAAATTGGCACCAATACACCTCCTCTTCATTCCTCAGGCATCATCTCACTCGCCAGGATTTTGTTCAACAGTCCACTGCCCTCTCTCCTAGCCTCTTCATCTTCTTAATAGATGTGACATACGTCTACACAGGTAAAAGAAAACGTTTAGTTATTTCATCAGAAGAAAAAAGAAATGTAACATTTATTCGTCTCAGGGGATGTCGACTGACGATTGAGTAGTCTATCATGCCTTTGTAGCCCACAAAGTGCATCCCTCTCAGCTCATTCGTTAACTATTGTGTATGTAGTCTAGCCTACGTAACGGCGGCTGAGCTTTTAAAAGCGGATCTCTGCGTTTGAGCGCAGACTCCGCGGCACAGATCACACAGCGCACATCCGCACCACGGTGCCCGAAAACCTTTAAGCTCACACAGCGCCTAATGCTTTAAGGCGCTTTTGCTGTAAAGGATTATTTTAACTTTTTTGTCCAGAAGCGGAAGATACGTAAAGCAAAGTAATTCCACTTTTCTCTTTCTTTCTTTTTTTTTTTTAAACGCAGATAATCGCAGAGCGTCTAGCAAGAGAAAAATGTAAGTGGCACCCTTTAAATAATAATAATTTAACAGTTTGCTATTGTAGACTAGTATCAGTTTTTCACTGTAGCCCCCACCCCCTGGACTGACTGTATCTTTATAGTCTAATCTAACCCCGTCAGGCAACTTTAAAAAATGCTTTTGAAATGAGTGCGCACGAGTTTTTAAAGTTAAGAAAATGCTTGGAATGGCTTTTGAAAATAACCAAACAAAGCGTTTTTAATTTAGTTTAGTTTTAAGATGATGCAGGTAAAGGCGCAGCGAGGTTATCAAGTATCATAATTGTTTTAAATGAAGCTTATGAAGATTCAAACACATTTATTATTATTATTATTATTATTATTAGAGAGATTGAGGGTGAGGGGAGGGTGTGAGAGGCCCGTACAGGAGAGTCTCGCTGAATGTGAGGAGCCTTAGTGTAGCATAATGGAAAGGAGAAGATCTGAAGTACTCAAAGTATCCCCCTTCCCCAATCTAGACAACACTGATGGCGGTTAAACAACAAGTGTACTTTTTTAATGACTGTTATTTTATCTAACATCACGCTGCCAGCGCACAACAGCTATTTATTTGTTTTAGAGGAAAATAAAGATAAAGATATTTAATAATTCTGAGCATTTTTATACTTAGAGATGCTTTTTTTTAAAATCAATATCCAAAATGTACATCTGTCACTTTTTAATCCACAAATTCATGCAAAAAAAAAAAAAATCTCATTGTCTGATACAGTAACCTGGAGGGCTTCTCAGGATATGCTGTATGGATATGACCTTCAACAACAATGTTTAAATATTTCTAACTGGACTCCTGTGATTTTGCGTCTCCCCCCAGGATGAATAGCAGAGATCGTTGGAGGGTGTATAAAAGGGTGAGTGTCATGTTTTTCCTGGCTGTGGTTGCGCTGACCGTTGTCCAGAGAGGGAGCATCAGCATGGGGGCTCCTTTTCAGCTGGAGAGGCAAACTCTTATGAATGCTGCTCAGGGAGAAGGATTTATCGCTGCTCTTGGAGAGAAAACTGACTCATACAAGGAGATAAAAAATTTCTGGAAGTCTGGCAAGTCACAGCCTAAAGCTCCGACAGCCCCACGGGAGCTCAGAATCCCTGAGAACGGCAGTCCCAGAACCTGGGATGTAAGCAGTTCCAACTGTAGTGCCAATTTCAACTTTTCTAGCCAGGCGTGGTTCAAGAACTTGGAGGGAAATTTCAAGCAATTTTTGCTATATCGACATTGCCGATATTTCCCTATGACCCTCAACCACCCAGAGAAGTGTGCAGGGGGGGTGTATCTGCTCATGGTGATCAAATCAGTGGCCACTCAGCACGACCGCAGGGAGGTCATCCGAAAAACATGGGGCAAAGAGCAGGTGGTGCACGGCAAAAGGATAAAGACCCTCTTCCTTCTCGGTAAGCCCTCCAATGAGGCAGAAAGAGCAAACCATCAGAAACTTGTGGAGTATGAAGACTACATCTACAAGGATATTCTCCAGTGGGACTTCTTAGATAGCTTCTTCAACCTGACACTCAAGGAGACCCATTTCCTCAAGTGGTTCCATATTTACTGCCCCAAGGTGAACTATGTCTTCAAGGGGGATGATGATGTATTTGTCAGCGTGAATAACATTTTTGAATACTTGGAAAACATCAAGCATGGAAAGAACCTATTTGTTGGGGATGTGATTTTCAAGGCTAAGCCCATTCGTAAAAAGGAGAACAAATACTACATCCCCCAAGCGTTGTATAATAAGACGCACTACCCTCCATATGCAGGTGGAGGGGGTTTTCTGATGGGCGGGAGCCTTGTGAGTAGGCTTCACTGGGCCGCAAACATTCTGGAGCTTTACCCCATCGATGATGTCTTTTTGGGCATGTGTCTGGAGCTGCTTCAGATCACTCCTATTAAACACAACGCCTTTAAGACGTTTGGCCTGGTGAAAAATAAGAGCAGCAAGTTGAACCGGGAACCTTGTTTCTTTAAGAACATGATTGTGGTGCACAAGCTGCTCCCGTCGGACCTCCTGCACATGTGGAATCTGGTCAACAGAGACCTAGTCTGCTCACAAAATTTCAAGATCCTATAGCTTGGCAAGAACACCATAAAACACCGGCACCAACAAGTGGAGCTTTACCTTGGTGAATGCTAATAGGAAGTGAGGCGCTTGAGAGCCGAAGTTCCTGGTAAACTCTATGAGCTATCCCAGGATGTTTACATTGTGTGGGCCCGGGACAATATTTGAATTTGCCATTTCTAAGCAGTTGTGCAATTGTTTGGCAGAGTGCCCTCAAACATAAATTATACAGAGCTTTTTATTTTTTAAATTCTTTTTCTTTAAACTAAATTAGAACTGTGTGCTTATATTGGAATTTTAAGGACTAACACACTCCAAGAAAGCCAAATTGTACTGCTAAATCAATGGGCATACTAAGGAAGACAGTTTTTAGGTTACTGGTATTTTATTCTTTTGTAAAAAAAAAAAAAAAAAAAGATACATTTCTTTTAATGATGGGTGACTTATTCCTCTTTATCATTCTGCCTCGTTCTAATAGTTACATAGATCGAAATTTCATGAAACAGAAGACAAGTCTTGTGGCAGTGACCTGTCACAAAATCACCGATGATACTGAACCCACTAATGTGAAAATGATTTGTTGTGATGTTTTATTTACTTTATTAAACTGTGTTTTCAGATTAATCATGGGAAATCATGTTTGCTTAGGTGGACATCGACAATATAAGGGCAGTTAATATTAGTGGATGCTCGGGTCTGAAAGCCACTACACTTGCTGCACAGCCTGCAGTTCTAGTAGCACTCTGGCAGTGTTGCACATTGCTTTCGCTTGGATCCGTATGCCAGGCAAAGAAAGAAGCAACCCTCTCTACCTCAGTAATTTGGGCAAAAACTCTTTCTTCACTGGTCACTTTTGTACTACATCGTATCCTTTTCTTCCTTATGCAGTAAATGCTTCTAAGGTAAGATTTTAATCACTGTCTGTATTGTAGAAGTCCTTGCACTCATTGCTTTGAATGTTACTGACTTGATCTGGACATCTACCACATATAGACTAGCCTACTGAGGAAACAACAACAACAACAACAACAAAACTTGTTGCATATTGTTACACATGCTGTCCATGGATTTGAATGTGCTGATATACTTGACCTGAATTTGGTAGAGGGGTTTAATATGACACTGTGAACTAAATTTCTTGCTGGTACGACCATGTGATATGTTAATTTAATTGTCTCCCAAGAAAGGGGGGAATGTCTTTATGTTTCATTTAAAACACATAAAGATATTAAAGGAATGTAAAATGACCATGAAGCTGATTGTGGTGATTATGTCTAGATATGTAAATTTATGTAAAATCATCATGTACAGAGAATGCCACTTGTAAATAAACATCTTGACAATACAGTTGCATTTAAAAAATCTGTCCTAGATCAGCTGCCATTGTGGTCAAAGTATGAGGCTGCTGGTAAAATGCTACTTTTGGCTGCTCCCTTAATCACAAGGGACGACCATAGCAGGTAGCTCCGCATATCTGATTGGGCAGATTTTTACGCAGGATGCCCTTCCTGACATAACCCCCAAGGGATCTGTCTCTGGCAGACGGTGGAAAGAATCTCAAAAAATACACACATTTCAGGCTTTCACTTAACTTTGTCCTTCTACTTCCTGTGTTGTATTTGGCTTCAGAAATGCACTAAGTGTGGCATTTCACACTGTTTCTGTAAAGTGCGCCCTTCTTAATACTGCCTGTCTTTTCAACAAGTACGCTTGCTAAGGTTGTTGCTGCAGTTACACTGTGGGGGCTTTGAGCCATCCCAAAAAGATAAAGAAGGCATTGCTAAAATAAACAAATACCCTCTTGACTTCCACGATCTCTTTCAGGGCAAAGACAATCGAAGCCATGCAGAAACAGAATCTATCTTCTATCTTCTCTAGATTGTGTTTCATAAGGACACACCAACACAGAAAGCACAGCTCAAACTTGATCTCTTTCCCCTTGTTAAGCATAGTGTAGAGTGACAGGAAATGAAACCCGTGAAGGATATGAGCAGAATTATTCTTATTGTGGGTTTGCTGTATCAGTGTACCTGACAACATATCTGTCAAGTACCTTTCATTTACATGAACATGCCAAGATCATCTGACCAGAACAATGGAACATGGTAGTAGTAATAAGCAGCTTTAAGCTTTTAATTTCTTTTAATTTCCACTGTTTCCATTGGGGGGATGGGATTGGGGTAGGATACGTTACGCAGATGCCAGTAAATAGTGATTGTACAACACGGTCCAAGCCAGTGGAGATGGTGAGAAGGCACTACTCTGCCTTAATAGCCAACCAGCCAACATTTACTGTAATGTAAAGTGAGTTTCCCAGCACAGTGATGATAGTCACTGTGCTGGGAAACTAGTGTTGTATGCTTAGTACGCAGCCAAGTTTCGAACCTGCCTATAGAGCAGGAGCCATATGTTTGCTAACACTAACTGGAGGAAGTTTTTGATGTCTGCATGGTCACGGGGTCGGTGGATGGGGATGCAAACCTTCACACTAACCCTCTATTTTCTTCAAAGGCCTTTGGAGTATCAGCACAGGCATGGTGAAGGATGGGAATGTCATTGCACAGACTGAAATTAAGAGCATTTGTCAGCCTACAGGCTGCTGGCAACCATTCCCAATTACTAAAAGAAAAAAATATATATTTATATCAACAGAAACATTAGAAATTGAAAAAAAATTGTCTGGCATCAGTACAATACTATTACATACCAAACAGGTATGTCATCATATTTAAGTATATATAAATTGAAAGTGCTACCTGGTCTCCCTCAGATATCTAAACTGATGTCTCCTTGACACACAAAGAAACTATTCAGTTAGCACAAGGAATTCTTTTATCTGAGTGATCACCAGCCACTGAATTATCAACACTGCCAACAGATTGCAAATACAGATATAGATATCATGGCACACGTCAGAGTCAGTGCCATATCTCTCTACAGTAGTGACCTGCAAACAACCTCAGAATCAGAATCAGAATACAATGAAATTGCGTTCCAGAACACTCATCCAAGAAGACAAACAAACAAACATGGGGAGGTAGGTGAACTGTGGCCATGCTGCCCCCTTCTGTCGGCGCTGCCATTAAAAAGACAGAAAACAATAGCAAAAATATATAAGGATGAGTGAGGGAAAAAAATCATCTCATACTCTGTATACACACACACATACACAGTATAAGGTTACAAAAACCTCTGCGATAGTGCAGGAAACATGGCATATAGCATGGGAGCAGTAGGGTGGGGAGGGGCAGGGATGGAAGGGAGCCAGTGGAGGTGAGGAGGGGGGGGGTCGGGCTACTGTGGGGCTGACTCAAACTCCCCTCCTCAGCTAACAGTTCTGATAAGAGGTGGAAAAAATGTTCATCAGCAGCTAGGTCAAGGGAGATCAGACCAACACAGATCAGAAGAAGACAGGACAGGGGGGGCGTAGAGCATCTGTTTACAAAAACATCCAGGAGAAGGATGAGATAAGTGGCAGTCCAAGGCCGCCAGGGAGCCAAATTTCAGATTCTATGACTTGTTTTGGTTCAGGTTGTACTGATTAATTTGTTGACAGCCTTTAGTCTTTCTGGCGCCTCTCAGTGGCAAAATCTAATCCAATCATCCGAATCCTCTTGGTTCAATCCTTCGCCGTGCAGAAACAGGTACCTCTCCAAGATCTAATCCCTCTGAATCAGCACAAGATATACTGAGTCTGAGTTTGAGTCTGTACCTTTCTGCATTACCCGTCATAAGCAGCATTACCACGGCCCAACAGCTGCCCAGACTTCATGAATTTTAACGACAAACCAGGTATCTCCAGGTCCAATTCGGAGAAATCCTAGTGTCAATAAGCCAAATGTGTATGTCCTCCATCGACAGTACAGCTAGGCATGTCATCTTCCACCCACACAGGAATCCATAACGTAGCCAACCGGGAATGTCAATTGTATAAGAGGGAATAGGGTTCTCCTTTCCCCAATCTCCTCGTGGTGAAAATTTGATCAAAAACAATGGTGTCGAGAGACCAGCTTACCAGATCCATAATTATAAATTCTAGTTTTGAAGCTTTGTGAAGAGAGGCTCTAAGCAGCAAAGCAGGGAAAAAAGGAAGGGCTGGGGGAGAGAAGAAAAGTGTGTCCGTCTCTGCTGAGGAGCTGAAGAAAAAAAACAACTTCCAGTTTAGCTCAAATGGCTTATCTGTCTTCTTTGTCCTAGTACCAATAGTTACCAGCTATCCTCCTCTAAATGGTTACTTTTTGATGTACCCAGAGTTCAGACAGATCTGCGGAAAACAGCATTTTCTTACCATGCACCTTGGACATCAAATAATTTACAGAAAGACCTAAATTTAAGCATGCCTTTATCTATGGAGTTTATAGGGCTGCTAACTTGGCCAGGTCACTCTTGTAAGAGATTGCAATCTCAATGGGACTTCCTGTTAAAATAAAGGTAATAATAATAATTATTATTATTATTATTATGATGATAAGGATGTAACAGCAGTAATGGAAATTAGCACTGATGAAATCACACACATTCTTTTCACTACAAACATCCAGGAAATGTAAAGAGGATACATTTGTAGTCATATGCACACTCAGCCCTGATCTGTCAAGACATGGACTCCACTAGACTGTGTGGTGTGGTATCTGGCACCAAGATGTTAGCAACAGTTCCTTTAAGTCCTGTAAGTTGTGAGGTGGGGCCTCCATGAATTGGATGTTTGTCCAGCATATCCCACAGATGCTTGAGTGGATTGAGTTGGGGGGAATTTGGAGGCCATGTCAACACCTGAAAATCATTGCTGTGCTCCTCAAACCATTCCTGAAGCATTTTTGCTTTGTGGCAGGGCGCATTATCCCGCTGAAAGAGGCCACAGCCATCAGGGAATACTGTTTCCATGAAGGGGTGTACATGGTCTGCTGTATGTGTCAAGGTAACATCCACATGGATGGCAGGACCCAAGGTTTCCCAGCAGAACATTGCCCAAAGTACTGCACTGCCTCCACTGGCTTGCCTTCTTCCCATTGTGCATCCTGGTGTTCCACACAAACCTGGTCATCCACATGATGTACATGAAAATGTGATTTATCAGACCAGACCACCTTCTTCCATTGCTCCGTGGTCCAGCTCTGATGCTCATGGTCCCATTGTCGGTGCTTTCAGTGGGTGACAGGTGTCAGCATGGGCACCCTGACTGGTTACGCAGCCTCATACACAACTGCAATGCCCTGTATATTCTGACATCTTTCTATCAGAACCAGCTTAACATTTTTGTCAATTTGACCTAAAGTAGCTTGTCTGTTAGACCGGACCACCACTGTTGGTTCCCTGGGCCCCACAGGAGCTGCTCTTTTGAAGATGCTCTGACCCAGTCCTTGTCAAACTCACTCAAATCCATACACTTGGTCATTTTTCCTGCTTCTAACATCAACTTTGTAGATAAAATGTTCACTTGCTCCCTAATATCACATTTTTAAGTCACTTCTTTAAACCCACCACTTTTCATTGGCCAGTGTGAGAGTTAATTTTTTAAATTAATTAATTCTTTTTTGTATCAATGATTTTTTATATTTATATTTTGTTCTTAATGTTAAGCACTTTGGCCAGCACTTGTTGTTTTAAAGTGCTATATAAATAAAGTTGGCTAGGCTAATATATCCCACCCATTAACAGGTGTCATGATGAAGAGATAATCAGTATTGTTGTTTGTTTTTGGTGAATTCTAGTTATTAGCCTGTAGATAATTTTTTTTTCTAAAAAAGCACTACATACAAAAGGAGTAGGTGTAATAAGTTAGAGGTTCAGCTTACACTTTTACTGCCAAATATGTGCGCTCTGTTCTCTAAAATGGATAAATAATTGTGGACATAAAAATCATTATTTTCATTTTATCTATATCAGGTTTATCTGTGAAGGAAACTTGAAAGATCTCATTTAGATCAGCTGTTTATCAGATGGGATAGCTAACAGCCTTTATGAGTCTGCCTGTGTTTCCACATATGCTTAAAACAGAGCTCTGTGAATTCTGAAACAGAAAAGAGAGCACGCAGGTCACAGCAGACATCTGTCACAAGGCCACAGAGAAAAGCCAGTGTGACCTCTGTCAGCGCTGAAGGCAGGTAGGGGTTGGGGGTGGGACAACAAGCCTCTCAATGGAGGTATTCAGTGGTGCCATCATCAGTGCCTCCTGCCCAGGCACCTTCCTGAACAAAGATCCCACTTCAGCTAGCAGAGCCATCAGATGGCAGCATGCCGCTGTCTCCTGTCTGGTGGTGTCACTGACAATAGACACCCCTGCCACAGAAATTCAGAGTCAAGTCACACCGAGTCCTCTTACAAGTGAAAAAATCAGAGAACGTAGTAGGTTGTCTTTTAGACTTAGACTTTATTAATCCCATACTGGAATTAACTTGGTAGAGCAGCACAAGAGACAGGAAGAAAAAATTGATTAGAGATATATTAGAAAAAGAAAAATAGAAAAAAAAATACTGTACAAAAAAAAAAGCTGAATCAAGATAATACAAGAAAAATGTATAGTATATACAAATGATTACTATATAAAGGACACTAGAAGACACCTCAGAATTTTTTATGTAGTTAAAGTGCACATTATGCAGTGTGACTGCTGTCAAGGACCTGCATTAATACTCTGTCCTACACAGTGGCTGTAACAGCCTGCTGCTGAAGGAGCTGCTCAGGGCCTCTACAGTCTCATGCAGGGGGTGAGAGGTGTTCTCCATAATGGACATTAGCTTGGCCAAAATCCTCTTCCTAATACCCACCTCCTTTATGGAGTCTGGGGGGACCGGCCAGGACAGAGCTGGCCCTCTTCAGGAGTCTATTGAGCCGTTTCCTCTCCCTCTCAGTGCTGCCACCTCCCCGGCAGACAACTGCATAAAAGATTGCAGAGCCCATCACCATATCATAAAAGGTCCTCAGTAATGTCCTGCACACCGCCATAATTATGTATTTAACTATGGAGGCACTTTATCCTGTCTGTCACCTACTTTCCTGGACAGAACTGCTCGATGGCTTTGTCTGCTGTCACTGATTTGTTAGCCCCTGTTCAACGATGCATATTATTTTGACAATACGTATAAACTGTTGCTTTAAATCAGAGATACATTTCTTCTGTGGCAAGGTGCATTTGGCCACGTAATCAGCATTGAATGCAAATGCATCAGGCTTGATTTGCATCACAGCTTCAATCAGCTTGACCTCTAGCGACACCATGTGGTTAACTTCTGAGTTCTTTAACATAGAAATATCTCAACACTTATTAAATGCAAGTCCTGTAAGACTTGCTAGGATCAAAACCTGAGTAAAACTAATACTAATGATCAACAGTTCAACCACAAACCTGTTTTTTTGTATCTGGAGTACATATTCACTTAATTCTCTCCCTTCATGTTTGAAGGAGCAGAGTTAATACTCACAGGTCATTAGGAGACATATTTATAAGATAACTTACCCACCACGTGTTCAGCTTACATTTGTGCGGCATTGTTTGATTAAAGAAAAAGAAAACTTTTATAAAAAGCACATGCAAACAGGTGACCTGTAGACTCTCAGGTAAACTCTAATGGCACAGTGAATTAGACTTTCCATAAGATTTATCATGGCAGCTTGATTTTATAGTGGCAACGTGCAACGTGAGAACAGGTTGGCAGGCACAGTAGACTTTCACATGGACAGAAAACTATTCTGACATCAGCTTTTCAGAGATCAAGTCTGCAACACTTCAGTTTTATCATGGAAAGCCCCAAGTTGGCTTTGGAGATTACTATGTACAGGTGCTGGTCATGAAATTAGAATATCATGAAAAAGTTGATTTATTTCAGTAATTCCATTCAAAAAGTTAAACTTGTATATTATAATCATTCATTGCACACAGACAGATATATGTCAAATGTTTCTTTCTTTCCATTTTGATGATTATAACTGACAACTAATGAAAACCCCAAACTCAGTATCTCAGAAAATTAGAATATTACTTAAGACCAATACAACAAAAGGATTTTTAGAAATGTTGGCCAACTGAAAACTATGAGCATGTACAGCACTCAATACTTAGTTGGGGCTCCTTTTGCCTGGATTACTGCAGCAATGCAGCGTGGCATGGAGTCGATCAGTCTGTGGCACTGCTCAGGTGTTATGAGAGCCCAGGTTGATGCTACTTTCCCACCACCGAGGTTCCAGAGCCAGAGCCAGTGCTCGTGCTGATCCCAAGGAACCGATGAAACGCTTAAGAACGGGCCCACATTCAAACTGCACTTTGCGAACTGATCAATGACGTATGTGTTGGCGGGTCCTTGCCCGGAAACTGAAGCGAAAGACCGCTGTTCGTAGCCCGAGGTCCCTGTAGACCTTAAGTTTTTAAAAAAAATTTGTTTACCATTTGCTCCGGTGTTTGGCTGAAACCCGCTGACAAAAGCTCTGCTTGAATCGTGTTGTAAGCCTCTGCTTTTCTCTGGGAGCTTCCCAATTTGTCCTGTATCTCCCGTGAGGACCAGATCGCAAGCAATGCGTTTGTTTCGGCTTTCAACCAATAATGATTCATCTTGTGCAAAAGTTGTGTGGGTATAATCCCCAGACCTGAATCTGATTGAGCACATCTGGGACATCGTGTCTTGCTCCATCCAACGTCACATTGCACCACAGACTGTCCAGGAGTTGGCGGATGCTTTAGTCCAGGTCTGGGAGGAGATCCCTCAGCAGACCATCCGCCACCTCATCAGGAGCATGCCCAGGCGTTGTAGGGAGGTCATACAGGCACGTGGAGGCCACACACACACACACGCCTCATTTTGTGTGTGACTCCAAATCCAGGCCTCCATTGGTTAATAAATTTGATTTCCATTGATGATTTGTGTGTGATTTTCTTGTCAGCACATTCAACTTTGTACAGAACAAAGTATTCAATAAGAATATTTCATTCATTCAGATCTAGGATGTGTTATTTGAGAGTTCCCTTTATTTTGTTGAGCAGTGTATTTTAAACAATGTAAATTTTTATATCTGTGGCTGCTGTTACACCTGAATTTCCCCTTTGCAGGACAATAAAGGCTGTTTCTCCTTAAAAAAAAAGAAAAGAAAAACAAGCTGGCTGATCTTAAAAGTTGGGAGCGTCTCTCTCAAACCCAAACTGCGAGCTGGTTCCTCAAAATACGGTCTGATAGCTGAAGGCTGTGTCTCCCGTTCTACATTTAAAAGTCTCTAGTAACCACAAATTTGCCTGCAATCTTAAAGTGTTTGATTAGGATAATGCAGTACTTTTATATGATGGTGCCCAACTTTCAAGATCTTCTATGTAAAGAAAAACTCAAATTCTGGATTTCAAAGGGAGCCTATGAAGACAAGCTAATACAGGAGAAATTAACTCATCACTGTTGCCACTCTTGCTGCAGCATGTTTGTTAACTGGAGGACTTTTAGAACAACCTAATAGCCAGAAGTAATGAATGTTTGAACTTGTTTTTCAGAGGCCAGAAGATCATTCATAACCTTCACTGCTGCCGTTTCTCTGCCATAATGAACATTAAATCCTGACTGAAGGACCTCAAAGAGACCATTCCTCTGCAGATGATCAGTCAGTCTTTGAAGAATGTTTAAAATAAGGAGGAACATTGGAGATTGGTCAGCTGCAGTGTTACATATCCTGTTGACAGAGATAAAATGTATATTTTTAACTGTAGCATTAATTACTGATACATCTTTGAAGTTTTGTAGGAAAGGGGTCTAAGACATGATTTAGAGGACAAAATCATTCAAGGAGAAGAGTTGTTTAAAAATCGCCACATACAAGGTTTTAATCATTTGAAAATTGGATGGGGGGGGAGAGATTGCATTAGTCAATGCACTACAAATATTTTATGTTACATAGATTAGAGAGCTTTCATTTGCAACTCAGACATCAAGAGTGTCCCAAACAAGCATGACATGAACTTTTGCCGTTCTCAACATTTCCACCAGCTTATGAGCATGGATATCTTATCAAAATATGCTTTCCACATTACAGTAAAAATTAGCATCTAAAGTAAACTAAATGACAAAAGAACAAAACATGTGGATACAAGTGTATTTCTTTTTACAAAAGGTAAAATGAAATCATAAAAACTGTTTAAATTTACACAATGTATCTGACAAAAATCCAAGCATATTTTTCACAGCGAACCCAACCTGTTCCATTTACTCCTCCCAAAAATAACACAAAACTTCAGGAGGGCAAGAGGTGCAGGTTTGCATTCAGGACATTCAGTACTCACACGTCTCGATTAAGCTGAAAAGATCAGAAGTACCATTCTGGCACAGATGGGTGTGGAAGGTCTGAGGGGTCTAAATAAAGGGCAAAAATGCCCATTAAGAGTTAAATATATACCAATGACGGCTTTGTGGAATGTCCAAAAGCTCTGAAAATGGATGCAACCAGAGTCCTTTCAAAATGCAAAATAGACTAACGCTTTAGTCATCAAACTTGATTTTCTTCCCCTGGGGTTTGCCTCCAAATCCACCGCCGCCTCCTCTTCCACCTGAGATAAAAGGACAACTTAGGTTTACCAGCAAGCATTACCAGTTATTTCACAAACCAAAAATAGGGGGACATACTAATCCAAAGCACTGAATTATCATTTATATACAATCTAGTAATTTTTTTGGCAACATATTTCTTAGTGTTGCGTAATCTTTTGAGCAAGTAAAAAAAAAAGAAAAAAAAAAGAAAATTTTAAATAAATAAATCATCCTATTTAAAGCTGTAAAATAGCTAGCTAGGTAAACCTTTGGCTACTACTGTCATTTAATTTAAATCAAATACCTCCAAAACCACCACGGCCACCTCCACGTCCACCTCCACGAGGACCTCCTCTTCCTCTTCCACCACGACCACCAAAACCGCCACGGCCTCCTCTGCCGCCACCGCGCCCACCAAAGCCTCCGCCAAAGCCGCCGCCACCCCGACCTCCGCGGAAGCCACCGTCACCCTTAGGCTTGGCATAGTCCAGAGTCACCTTGCTGCCATCAATCTCGCCATCCTCCATTGCCTCTTTAGCTGCTTTGCAGTCGTCCTCATTGCTGAAGTCAACAAAGCCAAAGCTGCAGAGCCAGACAGTAAGATTAGGGGAATAGATGATGGGAAACAACTGATTTTAATTTAGAAATAAAATTTCCTGCTAATGTCCTACAACTACCATTTTCAAGGATTAGGTTAAGTATTGGTTTTCCAATATTTAACACCTAAGAAAGAAACCATAGTTAAAGCCATACCACATCAAGTTTGTTTCACATCAGACATGGGCAACTGCCACTGAGGTAGCTGCCTGTTTAACTGTGACTTTGCTCTTCTTCTCATACGAAACCGTACACTGTCATTGCTAGACAGAGCGGTGCTCATAAGAAGAGTTAACTGTGTTTGCACCTCTCCAAACTTACCCTTTTGATGACCCTGTTTCTCTGTCTGTAACTATCCTGGCTGCTACAGCACCCTCAAAGGCGTCCTTGAGGGTCTCTTCCGTTGTATCCTCAGAGAGACCCTTAACAAACAGGGTTTTTGTTGGACCTTGTAGAAAGAAAGTATAATTCAAACCACCGCTATAATAATCATCAGGACAAATTTAAATGATTAAACGAACCAAAGTTTAGTAGTGTAATTTAAATGATTAATCAGCTCAGGACTTGACTATCTTTGAATCTTCACTGAGTGTCAGGAGGTCAAGTTTTCATCACAGCTGGCAATCAATTTGGGATCATAACCAAACAAACAAGACAAACTGTTCTGTTCAAGCACAAGTTTCAAGACCTACCTGAGTTTCCTCCCCTGTTCCAATCTCTGCTCTGGCTATACTCCAGTCTGATTGATCGCCCTTCAATTTCTGTGTTGTTGAAGTTTTCTAGAGCATCCTTAGCATCATCAGTGTTTTCAAACTCTATAAAAGCAAAACTAAGGAAAGAAGCACAACAGTAGGAAAGGGTCAACCTCTTCTCATAATAAACTAATTATTTTTGTTTGAGTAGTTTAAGCCAAATATCTTGCTGGAGGAGTGATGGGAAAGCCTCCTTGGGCTTAAAACATGATGTTTTACTAGTCCAAGTTGCTATACTGACACTCACCCTTTGGGTCTGCCATCTCTCTGTGGAACCCTAATAGAGACCGCTTTCTCAAATGTGGACTGCAACACGTCCTCTGTTGCACTGAAAGAGAGATTATTCACGACCAGTGTTTTGCTGACTGCTTCAGATGCTACAAAAGAGAAAAAGAAAACATTTTTCAGTCATCTTAAAGATGTTCACAAAAGCTAATGACATTTGCATAATAACTGGTAAGATTCATGCAAATACAGGCACGTATGTTAGGATGCAAATATTGGTGCATTATAATAACCGAAATAATGGTAACTGCTCATTACACGCAGTCTAAAAAACAGTTTTACATGTGTTGCGCTTACCTGCAACTCTGGCTCCCATATGGCTCTTCTCTCCAGTGTAGTCAATGATGATGGACCTCCCCTGTACTTCAGATCCCTGGGCCTCTTCCATCATCCTTTCTGCATCAGCCTCAGTTTTGAACTCTATGTAGGCAATACTGTAGACCAAAAAAAAATAAAATAAAAAAATTGGAAAATGCACTTTAAAAAGGAGACAGCAACTGAATGATGGCAATGAAGAGTGGTCAGGAGTTACATTTTCAACAGCTATTGCCTATAACTACATCAGTCTATCAGGGATTCTGAGGCAGGGTTTATAGGCTCTGAATTTAAGTTCTTCCAAAAACTGTCCAATATCCAAAACAATTACATTCTAGCTTATTCTTACCCTTTGTTTGAAGTATTCTGGCCAGGGGGTACGCGGATCTCTACTGCATCTTTAAAGATCTCTCTCAGGTCATCCGACGTCGCGGAGAAGGGAAGGTTCTTTACAAACAGTGTCCGAGCATCCTTTTCTGTGGGACACATGTCAGTGTCAGCACAGGTACAGGAACAAGTCTTTTCCACGTTTGTTTAGACATGTTTTATAACAAAAGACATCCATTACCTTTTTTGCTGTCTTGTGAGCCTTCTTTGGTCCGGGCCCTTTCCAGTTTCACCTCCTGGCCCATGACCTTTTTGCCATTGAGCTCCAGGCCCTTCAGCAGGTCCTCCTCAGATGCAAAGTCCACATAGCCAAATTTCCTGTTAGGGTAAGAATGCAAGCACCATCAGACAGGCCTCCTTCAATTAATTTACATAAGGGCTTCAAAACCAAAGTCTCTGCTGTCATTTACAGATTTTTTTTTTTTAAACAATCTAACCAACAAACAAGGGTGTTGAATTTACTCTGACAGGATACTTTCACCAGCTAAATAAATGTTATTAACTTGTTCCTTTACTAAATGGCTAACAAAATATTTCTGTAAATTGCTTCTTTTGGCTTAACTGTCTTCAGAGGTTAGACCTTAATTGTATCACAGTAATACAAATAGAAAAGTCAAACAGAAGTGTCAACAGCACACACACACACACAACCACCCAAGAATATGCACAGCAGAAGGGATTTAATTTACAATCTGCTTTTAATGCAGTTCTTACTTGGTTCCTCCTAACCGGACATCAGTGATCTCTAGGCTGTTCTTGGAGAAAAATTTCCTCAGTGAAGTTTTGATCTCATCAAAATCTTTGCTTGAGTTCAAGTTTCCGACGTACAGAGAAAACACTGTCAAACAGGAGAACAGTTCCATTACTTTTGGTGTAAACCGGTATTAGTTGTAATTATGTCAGACATAGGAGACATGGCATCATTACCATCAAGTCTCTTGTTGATCTACATATCAAGTTGAAATTTTCAAGGGCCTGTGATTTTACTCTTACCCTGTCCATCTGACTTTGCCTTTTTGGCAGGTGGAGTGTCCTTTTTGCTCTCTGCCTTCCTCTTTCCAGGCGTGACTGGTGATTCTGTTCAGAAAGCAGCGTATAAAGACAGAAACATTAACCACATGGACCTGATGTGTTATGGTTGCCCATCACATAAAAACATTGTCTGGTTTTCATGGAAAATTATGTGATATGGACATCATCAATAAAGACTCTCACAATAACCTTAAATGAGACAAGTTTACATAAATCAAGTACATAAACCATACTATACATTTTTTTGTGGGGTTCACAGTGAATGCTCTGAAAAGCACATGCATCCATCTCTAAGCATTGGGACGGTCAAGTTTACTTATCATAGTCTGATATGAAACAGAACTTTATAACCCAAACTTACTCTCTTCTTCCTCCTCATCATCCTCCTCATCGTCATCCTCCTCATCGTCATCGTCGTCATCCTCCTCCTCTGACTCTTCCTTGGCCTTAACCATGCCTGCTTTCTTTGCCTTGGTGGCTACTGGAGCAGGAGTAGTGTCCATTTCCTCTTCAGAGTCTAAAAAGCAGATTATCAAGGAGGTAAATCTTACAGCCACTGTCGTCAAATTCAAATGTATCAACATCTAGATTTACCTTGTGTCAGATAGTTCAAAAGAAGACATCATACATGATCAGTATTAAGTCCCTTGTTGATCATCATACAGCTGTAACTACTTTCAAAACTAAGAATTCACATGCCCCCCCCCCCAAAAAATGCAAAGCTTGGGCCTTACCATCTTCTTCGTCATCTTCATCATCATCTTCTTCAGATGACTCTTCTTTAGCAGGCTTAGCCTTTGCTGCTGGCTTGGCAGCAGGCTTTGCAGCTGGTTTAGCTGGAGTAGCCTTCTTGGGTGGCGGGGTTTCCTCTTCTGAATCATCCTCCTCCTCATCATCCTCCTCCTCCTCATCAGAGGACTCCTTTGCAGGCTGAGCCTTCACTGAGGGTTTGGCTGCAGGTTTAGCCGCTGGCTTGGATGCTTTCTTGGGTGGTGGGGCCTCTTCTTCTGACTCATCTAGACAGAAAACAAAACAAAACAAAAAGTCCCTTTTTAACTGCGATAATTGCAGACAATCCCTCTTTAGAGTTCACCAAAAGTCATAACATAAGATTGTAACAGCGATTGAGGATAGGACCGGCAGACAATAATACACACCGGTACCGAAGACATAGCGCTGCCTTTGTTTTGCCTCCGTACATAACACACACGAGTACTAAACAACCACATGTATGCCAAGAAATGGAGGAGTGACTTATATTTAATCACCAGATTGTCAAAGCATAAATGCTTGGATCAGAGTAAAACAAAACCATTAACAGTTTTGTTAGAAACACTTGCACGACTATTACTATCAGTAACGCAGTACCAGGGGACTTACCATCATCATCGTCATCATCTGACTCCTCTGCTTTTGCTGGAGCTGCCTTAGCTGGAGTTGGTTTAGCTGGAGTTGCTTTTGCAGGTGTCTTCTTTGGTGGGGGGGCCTCCTCCTCAGATGACTCCTCTGTAAATAAATTGTAATATGTCTTAGAACATATTATGCTGTCAGCTAAATTCTAATTTGTGACATTTCTTCTTTTTCTCTCTTCTTTTGTTAATTTAAGATCCAAATGCCCAACTGTGTGACTGAATTTAAATTGATCTGAGTTATTTCAATCAGTTTAACCCCTCCCCCCCAACTGCTTACCATCATCATCGTCATCTTCACTTTCTGCTTTTTTGGCAGGAGTGCCATTTCCAACAACTTTTGTGGCTTTAGCTGGTGTGGCTTTTTTCACCACTTTAGGTGGAGGAGCCTGCAGAAGATTAAACAAAACAAACTTATTACTACATTTGAAATGACTTGACATCTGGCCATAAAACACTGCAGTATAACAGAGTCAAAGTACAGTACCTCTTCTTCCTCATCACTGCTGTCCTCTTCACTCGATTCCTCCTCCACTTCTTTAGGGGGTGGAGGAGCCTTTTTCTTCTGAGTTGCTTTATTTGCTGCCTTTAAAAGAAATGACAAAGTAAAAACAGGTTTTACTAACATTAAAAAAAGAATCCAATAATAATGCAGCCTGCATCTAGCAAACCACTGGCGCAGGTCGCGAAGAGGCTCTAGCAATCATGGCACCCTGCTGCAGCATGTCCGCAAACATGAGGCGTTTCAGGCCATGTGGCATACCAAAATTAAAATATCAATCGGGAGAGGCCCGCTGCTGCTGCCGCCGCCGCCACTGATGACTTAATCGTTGTATGATTAAGTTGAATAATAATTACGTGGGTTTAACACAAGACGTTCGGTTCATTACTCTGCCCGCCGAGGAGTTTTTTCGGTTTTGGTTGCTCACCTCGTGTGTCACTCAGAGCAGGCGCAGAACCCACGTGGAGCTTTAGAGGTCGGCCAGCTAGCATGCTGGGTAATTTTACCATTACCTGACATGGGTTAAAAAATTAAACCATATAGCTATCGAGAAAGACGGTTCAACGACGAAGGTGTTAAATTGCGACAGTATAAGCTAAACACCGCGAACCCAAACCATTTTCACAAATCGAAGGAAATGAGATTAAGGTCTGGTTATGAATGTGCTAATGCTAGTTAAGATAGCCGCGTGCAAGGATTTTGTTTTTTAAATTTCCTAATAAATAGTTGTATAGGCTTGCAGGCAGGCTGGCGTTAAGCTGATTTTTATTACAAGTCTTTCTGAACTCTATACTTAAGTCGAGAGCGCGCACGAATGCCACACCGAGCATCGGTTTAGATTAGCAGGCCAGAGACCCAGCAGCGAGGCACAAACATGGCGGATCTCGACCGAAAAAAGACGCAGCAAATGCGGCAACGCTACCACCATGTTGACAAATTAAGAACCGCTATAATTCAAGAAAAGACGGCATTTGCTTCTACACCTCAGCAGACATTTTCTTCTAGTGCAAGTTCCCCCTTTTTTTCCTTTCAAACGCAAATACTTCTGCTTAAGGCCTCGTGCGTAAACACAACCCTCTTTCTATCACACACGCACGCACCATTTTAAAATTAAATGACGTCATTTAATCTTACCTTTGCTAACTTCACCATCGTGCTGTTGTGTGTTTCAAGGAAACACTGGAAACTGGACGTTTGAAGACGACTTTTTCTTTTTTTTAAAAAATAGCTAACGTATGCACGTGGACCCGCCTGCACGGTAGGACATTGGACAGGAAAGACTGAGACGACGAAGAAGCACTCGGTACTCCCCTTCTTCGCGCGCTCACGCCGACCCGCCCACATGACTGCATCCTCCAATCACAAGTTAATCTATCTGCATCGTGCCCGCGCCGCTCCCCACATACAGACAACATTAAATTTAGTACTTCAAGGAAATACGACTGCTTTCGTCTTACCATATCACCAAAAACATGATACAAATACGAGGTAGCACTGTTAAAGCTGCCGTATTTAACCTTTAAAGGCAGTTGTGTCACAGTCTATATTTAACAAGATACTTTATCATTTACAGTTTCATTGTATTATTTAATTTTTTCTATACATTTTATTTTTTATTTAAAATGTTAAGGAAACTACAATTTTCGGCAATTTCACGTACTTTACGCTACGTAAGCCATATACAGCCTATGTTCCCATGCAGCTGTTTACATGAACCACGTGGTAAGGGCCAGTTGCCAAACTGTAGCACGTGTAGTCCACCATGAGGGACATGATATACTTTCACAGTCACTGCCTTTGAGCAGTGATAGTTCGCAACTTATCAAGTACTTATAAGCAGGGTATACATAGTATTTCTGTCAACTTTTAGTACTTGTATTTCATGTGGCTGTATGCATTTAAAAAACAAAAACAACTAAACGGGGGTTTCCTGACAGAGTTTGCCTTTGGGTGGGTGATTACACACACAGGCAAGATACGCTGAAAACAATAGGTATATATTACCTTTTTTTGGCGGATGTCTGCAGTTGTTTGTTAAATTTGATAGTTTAATTTGGTTTCTTTTCCTCTATGGAAATTTTCCTCAATGAGGGGCACCCCTCAGTTTCCATTAAGTTACCACTTAACCCGCCCCACCAAACTACTGGAACAGAGAAACCTTTTTTTTTTTTTTTTTGCTGTAGACTGAAAACATTTGGGTTTGACTTTAAAAGATGAATACAAGACAAAAGATCAACATCTCAGCTTTTATTTCCAGGTATTTACATCTGGATCTAATACACAGTTCAGAAGATGAAATACATTAATCTTCATTGATGATGTCACACATGATGGCAGCAGTACAATGAATTCAGAAGTCTACAGAAACAGTTTGTCAATTTAAAGAAAGATGCAACCAAACTGATTTGAAGATCCTTCATCATGCAGCAAGATAATGACCCAAAACACACTTCCAAAACCACAAAAGGGTTCATCAGGGACTCGAAGTGGAAGGTTTTAGAGTGACCTAGTCAATCTCCAGACATTAAACCCAATTTTACCTGCTAAAGAGGAGGCTGAAGGGAGTAATCCCCAAAAACCAATAACAGAAAGATGGTGCAGTGCAAGCCTGGAAAAGCATCACAAAAGAAGAATTAGAAAAAAAAAAGTTTAGTGATGCCAGTGGGTCACAGGCTTGATGCAGTTATTGCAAACAAAGGATTTGCAACCAAAATATTGTCTTATTCACTTTCATCTATTTAAAGTTTATCTGTTCCAATGCGTTTGCTCACAAGAAAAATGGGTGGGTTCAGGCAAAAGGTGCTATCTTCTGAACTGTGTCTCAGATTCAGATGTAAATACCTGGAAATAAAAGCTGAGATGTTGGTTTTTTTGTCTCATATTGAGTTTGTGATGTCTAACCCAAATGTTTTCAGTCTACAGCGAAAATAAATGGATTAGCCTCACTGTTCCAATGCTGTTTGAGGAGAGTGTATGTTGCAGATGAATATTTTAATCATTATTTATGTATTGTTTCATTGTTGCTTGTCAGCCCAATTGGGCTGACATAACTACTTAAAATATAAAGTAGTAAAAAAACCCATTCACCTAAAGCAATAATTTTACTTCAGTGCTATAAAACTTCAAAGTAATAATAAGAACACAAATTTCATCCAAGAGTCAGCCAGCTGATTCCCAGGGGAACATGAAGAGCACATTTGAGTAATTAACCTTGAACACCACACAGAGGCAGTATTGCATTTAACATCTCTCTCACAGCCTGGTCTCAGTGAAATAATGCTGCCTTTGGAAGAGGTAATGTAACTTTATTAGTTATCTTCTAAAAAAAAATAAATAAATAAAGTGTGTTTAAAATTTGACCATTCTCTTGAATATATATATAGTTTTTGACCAGAAACCTCTCAGCATAGTCTACGTGTCCACCAGAACAAAATTTTGCTCTTACCCCTCTTGACACTGAGTCTGTACCAGTTATTCACTGCTGCAACTTGAGCTGAATGGATAAATTAAAAGAATATGCAATCACAAAGGAACTGGGAGTATAATTTCCCATTGTCTATAGAGCCCTTTCATTCTTTCATTTGCTATTTGACTACTCAGTTAGTAGTAAAGGGCCCAAAGTGTGCCCTAAAAATATCCCCATTACACCACCACAAACCTGAACCATTGATACAAAGCAAGAAGGATCCATGCTTTAATGTTGTTTATCCCAAATTCTGACCTACCGTCTGAATGATGACTCGTCAGACCAGGCAGCGTTTCTCCAGTCTTCTTTTGTTGACCCTGTGTGAACAGTAACCTCAGTTTCTTGTTCTGAGCTGCTGCTGAGTCCATCTGCTTCAAGGTTTGACATGTTGCACGTTCAGAGATGTTTCTCTGCATATCTTGGTTGGGTTGTAACAAATGTTTAATTGATTTATTGTTGCCTTCCTGTCAGCTTGAAACAGTCTGGCTATTCTCCCCTGACCTTTGTTGTCAAGAAGACATTTTGATCCAGAGAACTTCCCCCTCACTGGATATATTTTGTCCTTTTTTTTTCCCTCTGTAAACCCTAGAGATGATTTTGTGTGAAAATCTTAGTAGATTCTGAAATCCTCTGACTAACCCATGGGATACCAGCGATCATGCCATGTTCAAAATTACTTAAATGACATTTCTTACCATTCTGATGCTCGGTTTGAACTACGGTAGGTTGTCTTGACCATGTCTGCATGCTTGAATGCACTGATTTGAAGTCATGTGACTAGATAATTAGATAATTGCATAAACAAGCAGCTGAATAGGTGTATCTAATAAATTGAGTGTATTTTGCATGCTTAGATCAAATATAACAACACAGATTTATATGACAACTCATCGACCAGACAATTATGAGAGAACTGTATGTGAGCCAAATAAAGCTTTTAAAAACTGCAACAAAGCACACTGAATTTAACACAGCGGTGTTGATTTAGTTCTTGCTTAGTTGTTGTTAAGAGTATGTTCTTTGTTGCTGGTGGGTGTGAAAAGCTTTTATCTTTTTTGGCAGGTCTTATAATAATCACCATCTCTGCTTCTGTTTTTTTTTTTCTGAGATTTTTGTGACTGATGTTTGTGCAGTTTGAGCAGCAGGTACGTGAGGTGGGCCTTTCTGTTTTCCAGTATGAATTTTGCACTTAGCCTGTAGTGCAACAGTTAGGTAAGCACTCTGTTCTGAACAAGTACAGAATATCTGATCCTTTATTTTCAATTAATTATAGTGTTTAATTCAGCTTTAGTTATGTAGCGTCAATCTAGAACAACAGTCACCTCAAGATTTATTGTGTGTGTGTGAATGTGTGAGTGTGTTTAAGGTGGTGTCACTATAAATATGAACCTCCCACATTCAAAGACATGGGTTCACACCAAGGGAGACATGCACATCTAGTTTATGACCTTGTATGGGTTAAAAGCTGTTATATTGTGATGATTATTATCCTCCATTTTCTTTAATGGACAAAGTTTGTCAGGTTTTCATAAAAAGGAAAAAAATCAACAGCTGAGTCACTTAAGCTTTACAGAGGTTGTCATTACTCGCTAAATGGTGGCTTTCATTGTCTCCACAACAGGTGTCTACTCTGTTTGTTTCCCTCAGCTCTATACTTCCCTCTAGCGTGGAAGGAAATTCGTGCAAATTGGTGTTACCACATAGTTAGACACACACACTCACAACAATCACACTCACATTATAAATATCATGTTTGGCAGTATAAGAAAGGATTTCTAACCTCTTTACATTGACTTCACTGTACTAACAAGCCTGTACAGTATTCTCTCTGTACTTTTCTGACTCTCATGCCCTTTTGTGTGACTATACCATAAAACCTTGTAGTTTCTCATGAGTACAATTTTGTTGTCTTAAAAAAATCTATTTAATTAGTGGTTACTATGATTGGTTATTTGGAGATTACAACATTATTGTGTGAATTCTAAATATAGCTAGGTCAAAATGTAAATTTACAATGTTTTTTCTTTAGTAAGCAAGTATATTATTTTAAAAGGGACCCAAATGTGTGGGATTAAATGTAAATTAACATATAGCACTCTACCATTTGGTAGAGCGCTATATGTTAAAAACAATGTAAGTAAAATGTAAGAAAAAGTAAGCAAAAAAAAATCATTAATTGTGGTTACCATGGTAGTGATTTATCCATCTTCAGCCTTTCAAGGTGCAGATTGAATGCAGGAGTATAAATGCAGCACCCAAACATATTAACTGCAGTCCCACATGTGGGGGATTTAGTCTGAAATGTATCCACTGATAAATCCATTTTCAAAATCTAAACATAAAATAATCAGTAGTTATTGAACTCAGACACGCTGCCTTGCAGGGTGAGAAACCCCCAGGAAGCCAGGCAGAAAATGCTCACTAACTAGAATTTACCAGTTTCAAACACAAAGACCCAGAGATCGTAGATGTGAGTGCACATGGAATGTTCTTTTATCATTTTTGAAAACATTTACAACTATTTGAGACAAATGGAAAAACAAAGGCAACAAACAGAATTGACCTGCAGTTTGCATCCATTTCCAAAATGTTACATAAATAAAATCCATATTTATAAATATCTCTTTTTTATAAACATATAAATAGATTTTAAACATAAATACATTTATGCAGGGAAAGATGAAGTACATGAATGTACAGCAGCAGCAGCAGCAGCAGCAGCAACAATATACAGCTTTGCGCTATGTTGTTTTTACACCATTGTCTGTCATGTTGTACAATGCGTCTGTGTTTGTATCTGTTGACCATTTTGTATGGTATACATATATGTATTGTATATATGTATATATACCTGCATATTTATTATATATATATATATATATATGTGTGTGTGTGTGTGTGTGTGTGTGTGTATATATATATATATATATATATATATATATATATATATATATATATATATATATATATATATATATATATATATGAGGATTTTCTAGCATTGTCATCCAAGTCTTTGTTTATGCTGGTCATGGTGACTCTCGTACCAAAAATCGATCATGATGAGTTTTTCTTTTTTTGTCCCCTCTGGTGAGAACAAACTCAACTTTTGTCATCCAAACAAACACATCGTCTAGAGATCTAGAAAAAGAGAGGAAGACAGAAAAGAAAAAGTTAGACTGAACCTTCAGAGCCAATTTCATAAACACAAGTTAATTTATTCTCTTCTTTAATTATTAATATTAATGTAATGATGCATGCATCAGCCTCTTGTAAGTCTGGGAATCTCCTAATTTGCTTGATTCTTCACTTAGTAACTCCTCAGCTAACAACTTTACTTCACAAGAACCCATCCTTATGGGTGTTAACCATTAAAATACGCACACACACCCATTGTTAGTCACTGACAGTGACCCATCAGGATTTCAGAATTTGCCATAAAAACCATAAAAAGGTTTGAAGCTTCAGGACTAATTGTGTGTCACCTAGATTCCCTATTACATAATTAACCAACACAGCCCCCCTTTAAGTTTCTGATAAAATCACTTGGTGAAAGAAATGGGTTTCCAAGAAAAAGCTTGACAACCAAGAATGTGCATGAATGTGTGTCTGCAACCCCACTTCCTTCCTTGAGAGCTCCCTGCCCTCTTTTTTTTCTTAAACATGATATATTGTTCTTGTGTTATAGAAGCAGATGGGATAATTCATAATGATGTGCACATATACAAGAGTGTACTTCCTGAATGTTTACTGGTTTGTTTCCCATACATCACTTTAAGTGGGCTATCCACTTAATCTATCCAAAGGTTATCCTTCACTAGGAGGTAATGTTACAAGGTTAAGGCTTGATTATATCACTAGATTAAGGCACCATGCTTCCCTCTCCTGCAGCTTAACATATTTTCGAATGTGCGTGATTATTTCTAAGTCAAAGGCATTTAGTGAACTGTGATAATTTCCATTAAGCTGAACTATGAACAAAGCAATGCTTCTCACCTTCTGTCCTGCATTCTGCTGTAACAAAACCCCTATTTTTTTTTATTATCCTGGGTTCTCCTTTGTTTTTTGTTTTTTCTTATTTCTCATTATGTCCTTTCATCTGTCACATATATGTGTCACATGCAGAGGGCAGATAATTCTGCAAAAAAATAATCCTTTAACCAAAAAGAAATAATTAACACAATAAAATAATAAAGAATTGTTCCCAATCCATTAATTATGCACTTCTTTTTTATCTGTTGGTTGTTTCTTGTCATCATTCATTCTTCCATTTCATTTCACCTTGTGCCTTTTGGGCTCTGCTTGTATATCACTGTTTTGGGCTACGGTTAATCTTGCATGAAGCAGGACTGATATGAGGGACCACTCACTATTGCAGCGCTGCTCCAACCCTAGCATCCCATGCCGCTGATGGTGCCTATCCTGTCCATCTTGTGTCCGAAGCAGCCACTCCGTGACGAGGAGCCACCCTTCTTGTTTCCCGATTTGTGTCTCCTGTTTGCGGGTTGATCGTTGAGGAGACGAGCCCACATCCCTCTGGCCCGGGTGTCCATTCGTAAATCGCGCAGTAACCGCATCCGAGTACGCACAGCGTCTAGCCGTTTCTCCCTCTCCTCCGACTCCAGTAACTCCGCCAGCTCCTCGCCCAGCAAACTTCTAAGAGACTGGAAGATAAGAAAAATAAATAAACAATCTCTCCCTTTGGCAAATTAATTGTGCCAAAACATACGCTTTTGATGAAAGTGAAATATATGTTTCGTGCCTGTTTCAGCAGAGCAGCCATTATATGCAAATGGTCTGAGGTAAACCTCAACTTGGCTTATATTCAAACGCTTTCACACACATAATGGCCAGGAGGGAAAATGAGTTGGCATTTTTTTTTAGAAACGGCACTCAAAAATTCATTAACTTGTTCCAGCTAACCAACAAAAAACAAACAAACAAACAAAACAAAAAAAAAACAACAACATTGGAGAAGAGCCACAAGATGCTCCAGTCATAAGGCTCAAATTTCTAAGAAAATCTCTGAAGAAACGAGTCCCGTGAGGGTTCGGTACTTTTAATTTATTAAGTCACTGGCACTTCGCTCTCAGACATATAAAACAGGTGCCCGTAGCTCGCTGCTCTGGTCCTAAAGTAGACTGTAGCATAAACTTCCAATCTTCCCAAATTGTATCCAATCTAGCAAATAAATACGACATGATTTGAAATCACTATTTTTAAAGGCTCAGCGTTGTTCATTCGGACCAATTCTATGCGTAATTTACGCACAGTGGAGTTTGGTATAGTTCAGTTTTGTTTTTGTACATTAAAAAATACGATTTTTAATGTCTTTCCACAGGTGATATGATTTATTTCGTTTTGAGGCAATTAAAAGACTAAAATTATCAAAAGGATGCTGGGGAATAATATTTGATTGAGTCCTGCGATTGGATATCACTGAGCATGCTGTCTGTAAATAAAGTGAGAGTGGACACGGGTGTTAATAATCGAGTGTGAAAAAAAGAAGACTCCCCTTAACCGCTCAACAAGAATGAAATTATGAAATATGACGCGTAAAACAACTGTCTTGGTGGACCTTAGCCACAGAACAGCTGTTCATTCAGTATTCAGCTTCCAGCAGCTTCAGGACGAAGCAAACAAATGGTTTTCATTGTCAGTAATAAGAATACAAGTGACTTCTTCTTACCTTTTGCTGCGCCTGTGTTAAAGGTCTTGCCCCCATCCTCACTGAAAGCAAGGTGACCATAAGTCCACACGCTACAAAGTATGACAAGTTCATTTTGACAAGTCTAGCAGTTGTTCAGGGATTCCTCTGCGCTGAAATTCAGACAGAAGGACGTTAGCCAATCAGCTGTTAAACCCAGGAGACTCCATGTCTCTTTACTCCAAAGACTCCTCAAGTGCTTCTCTAACTCTGTGTATTAATCCTCGCCGCTTTGTAGCCAGCCCATGGTGATGTCATTACAACCTGCGTAATGGTCCTCCTTCTTCGCCAATTCCCTGTTTTCTGTACCTGCCTCTGAGCGCGTCATGCCAGGGATTAATTAAATGATACAAACTCCGGTCATCGGGGCGTTCAGGGGAAATGATATAGGCTATAGGCTTGTCAAAAGGCAGACTTCAGGCTTCTAGAGCCTCTGGGCTGAGACGCGGGCAGCTTGAAACCAGAAGGTGGTCTCAAAGGCTGCGCGTGCAAGAGCTGAGGAGCGACTTTGGCAGAGAAATGAATTCTAGGATGCCAACCGCCCGTCCTGCGGAACATCTTAAAAAGACATACAATATGCTGCGCGTGGATGACATATCCTGTTTTCTTTAGAGAACTGAAAATTCAGAGTCTGCTACTGGAATTAAAGGAATTAGGTCATTTTTAGATACGTTCCAGAAATTCAAATGTGATTTTCTTCATCTAATCACTTTTTTGGAAGGCATCAAGCGGAATTTTACCAGAAATAATTTGATATGCTACTGCTCCACTGAAGCCCCACGTTATTCATTTATTACAAAGAAATGTGAAACTTTTTTTTGTTTTTTTTCCCTGTTGTTTCTTTTTTACGGAGGAATGTAAACAAACAGGGATGAAATTATTAAACAACACAGATTGAGCCATCTGCTTGCAAAGACGTTATTTACATCAGAGCATGACATCAGCCACCATGGTGAATTCAAAGCCATCAGACGGTTCATGTTGATTCATAAAAAAAAAAGACACTGATCAAGTCATTAATTTGTTTGGATGGAAATTGCATTTCACATAACCCCCACCCATTTATCCCCTTCCCAAAACCCCAAGACTTTCTTTCATTCAGTTGGTTTTGTGTTTCATGGAGATATCTTACAGTTTGTTTTTTGTCATAAGATCAGGTAACCCATTTACTGGGAAAAACCTCAGAACCACTGTGACTAATCTGAAGCACACTGGATGTCTGTGACTGTTCAGACAGCTACTTGCCCAAACTCAGAAAGGAGGCTGATTAAGACTCCTTTAGTCAGTGACATAACTGAACATTGTTAAAATATAGACATTAACCCTTAGTTAGATTACCACACCTGTCGTAATCCATAATTTATGCTGCAAGTTGACATATTACTAACAAAAGGTGCTGCTTTTTTGACTTGTTGCCACTGGTTGTGTGAAGCCAATGTGTAGCACATTAAACCAGCAATACTTATCACCAGGAGGTGGGTGACTCTGGTTGCAAAACTGAACAGAAGTCTATAAGAAAATGACCCCACTTCTCACTTGCTTTATGGCTGTGGTAAACATTTTAATTAAGAATTTCTAGTCTTATCAAGAGTCTGAAGTTTCTTTAACGAAAAATTATGTTTGCCTTTAAAATTTTGATTAAAAAAAAAAACATGAAGGTGATGGCCAGGCTGAACTTGGGGGTGCAAAATGGACATCAGCCACTGACTTCAACCAATGGGTGTGGTAAAGGTGGCGTATCACCAAAAAGGTCTAGAAAAAAAATGTAATCTGGAATTTTTTTAAACATATAAATAAATGTAGTTGTATTTAAACATTTTTCTCCAGGTGAATTTGTCTGCATTCGGCAGTATATCAAAGTTTTAACTCTAGTGTCTGTGCTGACATTCCAGCACTGGTGCACCTGTTTTACGTCAACCACCAAGGATTGGTTTACCAGAGCTGAATAAGGGAGCTGGCTACAAGAGTTAGGAATATGGCGGAAACACCTTGGAAGTGTCCAAGAAAGGTTTCTGATGTTCTGGATCAGTGAGAGAGTGACCCTACTGAAGAAATGTGACAGAAGCAGAGGTTGACAGTTTGCCTCTCTTCCAGTGTTGGGAGACAGACATTCCACATTGGTTACTTATGCTGTGCGACCTGTTATAAGATATACATAGAAATGTCTTTGACATATCCTTTAATTTGTGATGAGCAGTTTGTAAAGCTTCACCCAGAACAATGATGTTCTAAAAATGGATTAAAATAAGTTGCAATCAATCAACATATGACTTAACTGATGTGGAAAGTTGAAAAGTCATCCCACTACTTTTAATTCACTTGTTTAAAGAATGTGTGCACACTTCAAGACAATATAAAAATCTATGATAAAATTGATATTTTTTGCAGTGTGGAATGTTTCTGGAGCAGTCAAGGCCCCACAGAGTGGAGCAGAAATCTCAGGCAGCACCATCTGTTTTGGAACACAGAGTGGCAGTATTTGCTATGCCGAAAAGCGAATACCCCTCAAAGTCACATGTTACTGGATCAATACAATACTGTAAAACTTAGTAATTAATCAGCAGATCGTCACCATTTAGACATCCTATAAAGGCTATTTAGAGCAGATTTGGCATATGGAGAGTATACCTACATTTTTCTGAAGAACATATATGATATTTATTATTGTAGTGCTGGCCTGCATGCCATAGAAGGTAAATCAGAATGTGTGTTTGATGTGTACTGAATTCTGCAGTAAATATGTTTGGATGACAGCCAGCAGCAGGGTTGTCATTGGGTGCCCATGTTTCAACCTCTGCAGAATGCACTGGTCTCTTTTTGGTTTCACACCAGAAAATGATTAATGATGACAGTAATCACTTATCAGGTGTGTTAAAGATAATTACTATGATTCATTTCAAAGCAAAACCAAATTATTTGTTTATAAAGCTACAACTTTATTCTGATATAGTGTACAAAATATATGGCCTTACCCTATGCACTCATAAAACAGATAACATATTAAACAGATGAATTAGATGGCTGGTCAGTTCCTGATATATGCTGTAATAACAGGGCACCATGCACCCATACTTTGCTTCTCCATGTTATATTTTCCTTACAACTGACAAACTTGCTACACTCCCCAGTCCCCAACAGCTGGACTTGTTTTTGGTTAGTGAAGGTGTTTTATCTTTATTCAAGAAGCTTCTTCAGTTATAAAACTAATGAATAGCCCCATGTCTTTAATCACAGGTGAGGCTGTCTCCCTGGGAGGTGGTCCTAACACACCCTGCACTCAAGTGAGTCGTTAAGGTTCAAGCTGTGGGTCATTAAGGTCATCACGTGAGTTATTAAGGTTGCATGGGTCAAGGTGTGAGTGGGGGTTCAATTGCCTGCAAAGAGATCTCAAAAGTGCATTATAAGTGGCTGATAGCTGAAGTCATAGTCCACCACCTCTGATCAATGAAGATTGTTCACAATGGGTATAGTTGGCCTCCTTTACTCCTCTCTCAAACCATCTGTCTTCTTGGTACGAAAATACATTTTCTTGAACAAATCATTAATTTTTTGTCTTTCCCATCCATCCATCCATCCATCCATCCTCTTAACCTGTTATCCAATTCTGCTTTGTGGGGGACTGGAGCTGCTATTGGGATAGAAGTGGGGTTGTCAGTGGACAGGTTGTCAGTCAATCACAGGGCTAAGACATGAAGACAGACAACCACTCATGCTCGCATTCATTCCTGTTTAGAATGAATAGAAAAAGATAAGTGAAAGATTTGGAAGGGCTGCCAGGAGGAAGCCTCTTCTCAATAAGAGGAACATGGCAGCAAGGGTAGCTAGGTTTGCTAATTTGCGTCTGAACAAACCACGATACTTCTGGAACAATGTCTTTTGAACAGATAAGGCCAAAGTACAGATATCTAATCACAATGCACAATGAATGCCTGAAGCAACACTGTAAAGAAGAGAGGGCCAAACTTCCTCCCCAACAATGTGAGAGACTGATAAAGTCACACAGAAAACAATCACTTGTTACTGCTGCTAGTTCTATGAGCTATTGAATCATGGGGTGTACTTAGTTTGTCACATGACTGCATAGGGTTTTGTAAAAACTCTATTTTTCACTGTAAGAAAAATTGGTAATAAATATGACACTGGTTCAAATATAAGAATAAATGACTCATGAGTTGAAGCAGCCCTACTGTGGAATATTAAAGCTAATGTACTTTGCTTCAATTCAATTCAATTCAATTCAATTCAATTCAATTCAATTCAATTCAATGTATATAGTGCCAAATCACAACAACAGTCCCCATTAAGGTGCTTTACATTGTAAGGTAAAGCCCCTACAATAATGCAGAGAAAACCCCAAAAATCAAACATACCCCTATGAGCAAGCACTTGGCGACAGTGGGAAGGAAAAACTCCCTTTTAACAGGAAGAAACCTCCGGCAGAACCAGGCTCAGGGAGGGGCAGTCATCTGCTGCGACCACTTGGGGTTTTTTCAAGTAATCTTGGATTTTAACCAAGAGCTAGTGTGCTGGTATTCTGTTTACTATCTGAAATTATATGAAATCTGCTGGAATAAAAGTAAAATGTGGAAAAAATCTGTAAAACAATCTATGAAATTCTTCATCACAACAGCAGTAATTGTGTACTCTAAAAACAAACTAAAATCACCCATTCTATTTGAAGACTGCACTTTTCTTATGGAGAATTTTAAAATAAAGATGGCTTTCTAAATCATCAACAGCATGTACATTTCTGACATGAGTCATATTTTTACACCACAATTTTTATTACTAGTTTTTTAGTAAAAATCTGTTTATTGAAGTAATTGAAGGTTCACCTACTTCAGCAACTGCAGCTAGAAAATCCCACTCACAATCTAAGGTACCTGTTGTAAAGATGTTCAGTCTCATGGAAGACTATCTTACTAATCCGCTTTAACAACAGCAAAATAGAGCTGCTGAACTCTGCTGACCTTGTGTCCATGATGACATCTTTGGGTTTTGTGAAACATTTTTCACTGATTGCTAATCCCTTTATTTTGAATTTTAACAAGTGAATGACACATTCTTTCTTCATGTCGCAAGTGTTGTGTCACAAGTTCATCTTTTTTTGTACAGTTTAACAGTGTTACACACTTTTCCCAATGACATCACATGGGTTACTGAGAGCACCTATTTTGTTATGTCCTTTTGTACTTCCCCATTTTCACTTTGCCTTTCCCACAAACTCTTATCCGCTCAATTTTCAGTAAATGTTTCAGCTTTGATGTGGCTGAATGAAAATGAAGCAGCCTAACTTATTTGCACCAGGAAGCTATACAAACGTATGGAGAGAGCATGTGTTGCAGTAGCCTTTGCAGTGAGTGTCTATGGGAGAGTTGAGTGTCTTGATTCCTCCTCTGGGTTTGTGTAAGACAAACTACAAGGCTGTTATGGTCCTATAAATAACAATTTTATTGCATGTGGATTTTTAATGCTTTTTACACAAGTGCTCTGAAGCCTTTTGCATGTACCAACAGCATTCTTGCCTTTATTGGCAAGACAGGGCTACTTGAGTAATGTATACAAAATGCGCAACATGACTGTATAAACACACATTTTTCAAGTAGTTGTTCTGTCTTGATTGAATGTTTTGTGGAATTAATTTTAGGGCTCAGGGATATGTAATACTTTCTGAAATGTTAGCACTTGTACCACTGTGGAGCATACTTACTAGTGTATCTAAAAAAAATTGAATATTGTCACAAAGTTCATTGTTTTGCACTTTAATATGAAAGGTGAACCTTTATATATTCTCTATTCATTACATGTAAAGTGACATATAACAATAGCTTATAGTTCATGAAAATCAAAAATCCAGTAACTCATATTATTAGAATATTTCCTAAGATCAATCAAAAAAGGATTTACAAAAATTAAGAAAGCAAATATTAATTTTTATGCCCAGTATTTGGTTAAGGTTTCTTTAACATGAATTACTGCATTAACAGGGCATAGAGGCAGTCAGGTTGTTTTCTCAGCCTGTAGCTCGTCTGTATTTTTGGATCAGGTGTTCCTTCTTTACTTCTTGAGACTATATGGTGTTCAGGTCACATCAGTTGGCTGGTCAATCAGACACAGTAGTAGCGTTACCAGCAAACCATTTGGAAATTTTGGAACTGTGGGCAGGTGACAGGTGTTGCTGGAAAATGAAATCGGCATATCCATAAAACTTGTCAGAAGATGGATACATGAAGTGCTCTTGGTAGACAGCTGCCTTGTCCTTGATAAAAAACAGCAGACCACCAGCAGATGACACGACACCCAAATCATCACACACTCACATTAGACTTCAAACACCTTGGATTCTGCTCCTTTCCACTCTTCCTCAAGACTCTAGCATCTTGATTTCCAAATGAAATTCAAAATTTACTTTTATCTGAAAAGAGACCGCTGAGCAACCGTCCAGTTCTTTTTTGCCTTAGACCAGGTACGACGCTTTTGACACCATCTCTGATTGAAGAATGGCTTGATATTAGGAATGAGGGAGTTGTAGCCCCATTCTTGAAGATGCCTGTGCATGGCGGCTCTTGATGCTTGAAGTCTTCCACATGACTGTGGTTGCATATACTGAACTAGAATGAGAGATACAGTGCTGTTAAAAAGGAATTTGGCCTCTTCCTGATTTAATTTTTTTTTGCATGTTTGTCACACTTACATGTTTCAGATCATCAAACAATTTTTAATATTACACAAAGATAGCCTGAGTAAATAAAAACTGCACCTTTTAAAGGATTATTTAATTTATTAAGGGAAATAAATGGAGAAAACTTGAAACAGTGGTGAACCTTCCAAGGAGTAGCCGGCCTACCAAAATTACTCCAAGAGCACATCGACAACTCATCCAGGAGGTCTCAAAAGAACCCAGAACAACATCTAAAGAACTGAAGGCCTCACTTGCCTCAGTTAAGGTCAGAGTTCATGATTCAACAATAAGAAAGAGACTGGGCAAAAATAGCACCTATGAGAGAGTTCCAAGGCAAAAACCACTGCTGACCAAAAAAAACACAAAGGCTCGTTTCACATTTGCCAACAAACATCTTGATGATCCCCAAGACTTCTGGGAAAATATTCTGTGGACTAACAAGACAAAAGCTGAACTTTCTGGAAGGTTTCAGTCAAGTTACATCTGATGTAAAACTAAGCATTTCATATAAAGAGCATCATACTATCAGTCAAACATGGTGGTGGTAGTGTGATGGTCTGGGGCTGCTTTGCTGCTTCATGACTTGGATGACTTGCTGTAATTGATGGAACCATGAATTCTGCCCTCTACCAGAAAATCCTGAAGGAGAATGTCCAGCCATCAGTTCATGTGCTCAAGCTCAAGCACACTCGGGTTATGGAGCAAGACAATGATCTGAAACACAACAGCAAGTCTGCCTCTGAATGGCTCGAAAAATGAAATTGAAGATTTTGAAGTGGGCCTAGACAAAGTCTGAACTTAAATCTGATTGAGATGCTTCGGCATAACCTCAAACAGGCTGTTCATGCTCAAAAACCCTCTGATGTGGCTGAATTTAAACAATTCTGCAAAGAAGAGAAGAAGAAATACCTCCACAGTGATGTGAAAGACTCATTGCCAGTTATCACAAACACCTGACTGCAGTTCTTGTTGCCAAAGGTGGCACAACCAGTTATTAGGTTTAGAGGGCAATTACTTTTTCACATGGGGCCAGGTAGGTTTGGAAAGCTTTTTCCCCCTTACTACTGTAAATTAAATAATCATTTAAAACTGCATTTTATATTTACTTGGGTCATCTTTGTCTAATGTTAAAATTTGTTTGATGATGAAAAAAATGAAGCGTAGGCAGAAGTTCACTAAGGAAAATCTTGGTATTTGTTTGCTAGATTATTCTTCACATCCCTTCTGCTTTCCCATGCTGTCAAACTCAAAGCTGACGTCATTGCTCTACTCCAATCATCTTTCTGCCTGCGTACTTCAAGTCAATCAGTCTCCACTTTGCATACTTTAAATCTCACTGCTTACCTGTCATCTTTCCTTGCAGACTCATTCATGCAACCCATGTCCTTCCCATCTCCACCTCATCCAAATCACTTAGTGCATCATCCAAGCCTCCATCTTTATTTTCACCTCCACCATCATCTAGACTCCAGGGGGGGTCCTGCCTTAATTCCTATCATTGATGGGATTCCATTCTGATTCGATGGGCCATCGGAGTCAAACCACCAAACAGATTAATTGAATTCTGTATATCAATAAATAATGTTCAACTTTTCCAAATGATCTCTCCTTATTGAAATGTAAAAATGCAAAAAACTAAGAAATTAGTACAGGGACAAATTTCTTTTTCACATATACTGTTTGAAAAATAATTAATTCAACTTTGAGCATGGTCATCAAAATAAAAATAAAAAACTTCAGAGGGATCACAGTTAAGAAATCTGTGCTGTGAAGTAGCTCACTAATCAGCTCACTAATCAGTGAGCTACTTCAGTAATCTGTAGATTTTTCAGTACTGCACTTTCTTTTTTATCAGGGTTTTCTAAAAGCTTCCTGAAAAGTTGTCAACTGACCCAAAATGCTGCAGTTAAAGCATTAAGAGGAACTAAAAAGCAAGCATATTTTATGGAAAGCCCTTAATGATCAGATCCCATCACATCTGAAATAACTTACAGTAGAGTGCACTTCAGTCTAAAAGTGCAGGCTTACCTTTGGTTCCTGTACTTGTGAAAAGTACAGTGGAAGGTCGAGACATCAGCTATCAGACCCCGTTGCTGTGGAACGAGCTCCTAGTTTGGGCTCAGTAGACAGACACTCTCTCTACTGTTAATTTTAACTTGAAACTTTTCTTTTTGATAAAGCTTATAGTTGGGGCTGGATCAGGTGAGTTTAATGAATAATGAACAACCTAAATAAAACTGTACAATATGTTTCTGCACCCCACCCACCACCACCAAAAAATAAAAACAACAAATAAACAAAAAAAACAAAACAAAACAAAATGATGCTTTTATCAATATCCTCATTGTGTGTCACAAACTAAACAAACTTTATATTTCACAAACTAATGCAGGTGTGATATTATGGGTATGAGATAGAGATGAGTTTTCCTGAGAATGATGGAAGCCCTCCATCATATTGTGTAATGCTGGTCATGCATGAAGCCAAATATAAGGGATAAAGAAACCACATGTGGAATACAGTCATATGAACAATAGAGTTTTATTGCCTGTTCCAAAGCATGCACTTGTGCTTTTACTTTATTGCAATTCCATAACCAAAATATACTGATGAGTTTTGAGCAGACATTGAGGTGACTAAAAGGGGAAAAATTTCAGTCACTTACAAAGACTTCAAATTCAGATTTAGCTCTCGTACTATCACAGGAGAGCCACTGCGGCATTATAATTTAGACTTTTGCTCAATTCCAAGCATTCCAAAAGACAAACGTCAGGTTCCTCATGAAGGTTTTAATGTAGAAATGCTGCATTACTTGTAACAGAATAACACTGCCATCCATGTAGCCTACTGTTCATATATTTAACTCATGTGCCAAAAATACTTTGTGTGTAATTTTTTGCTCTCATGGCATATTGCCTCAGTCAGAAAAACATTCCAATCTGGAGGCAAGAAGACAGAGCATATGAAAATGCTCTTAGGTCAAAAGCTATTCTTACCCAGATTTTGTTTTCTGGACCACAAGAGATGCTGTCTGGCTTTTAATTTACTGGGTTTGTGTTTAGCAGTTGAAAAGTCTGTAAATGGACATGCACAAATTGCTAACATGGCCAGATACTGAGCCAGTGATTTCAGCGTGCAAGGATGTAAATGCTCATGGCATCATGTTATAAATGGCTACAATCAAAATTCAATAATTATTCACATTTTATAATCCCCTTATTATTTTCAATGTCACTGCCAAGGTTACCATTACCATTAAAACCATAAAAGTGAATAATACACAGGCTGTTTGAGAAGCATTTATTCTAGTGTTCACAGCATTACCACACATACTTGGTGGCGGACATGTTATTTCAAAGCTCTGGTGTGTCACTTTTTCAAACCATGTGGAAAAATGCGTGTTTGGGGTTTGGGTTGCACACGCTGCGACAAAACCACATGGAAACAGGGCATTTTAACACAGATATATAATCTTGGCTGGAAGCACCAATTTTTTTTTGCTTGACTGTAAATGGAGTTGCTTATTGCCAGACAAATGTCACTGCACAAAAACACAGCAATGAACTGTTTCCCTAATTATTTTTTTTTATTTGAGACCAATATTTCCCCAATATCTCATTTATTAGTGATTGCTTTTAAAACTTGCAGTGAGTCATGAGGAACATGGTCTTTCAAGTATTAATAGCCATTTTATCTGAACCCAACAGAATCTTATATGCTGCTGCGGAGCTCAGCTGTAGACCATCCATCCATCCATTTTTATAACTGCTTACCAGGGTTACAGGGGGGGCTGGCGCCTGCCCCAGCTATCATAGGGCAAAAGGCAGGGTACCCCCTGGACAGGAGGCCGGTCTACTGAAGGACTTCAGCTGAATACAAACAGAAGAGTGCAAGGTATCCACAAACAACCACAGACTACTATGTCGTAGGCTACTCAGTTAAACAGTTCATGTATAGCATCATCATAAATGTAGCTACCCATTTTTACGCAGATGACACAATTATTTATTGCTGTGTTCGTACCATTGAAACGGTTTTTCGAAAACTTGCAGTCTTTCAGCTCAGACTTTTTTTTAAACACAGACAAAACTAAGGTCATGTTGTTTTCAAACAGAAAGAGGGTGCCAGCAGTACTTCCCACTCTTGTATCATTTCAGGGTAATATTATTGAAACCATGACCTCATATAAATACTTAGGTATTGTGATTGATAACGGTCTTTGCTTCAAGTCACATATTGACCACCTGTTAAAGAAACTGAGGCTGAAACTGGGGTTCTTGTTCACAAACAGATTATGTTTCCCTTTCGCTGCAAGGAAAATACTTGCTGCTGCCATTTTTTTTTTTTACCCCACCTGGACTATGGTGGGGGTATATAAACTATCATTTATATGAATGCCCCTGCTCATTCTCTTCATCAGATGGACTCAGGATGGTTCACTGGTTTCATTTTAGCTATAAATCTGTTTCTGGTTTAGTCCCTTCCTATTTATCAAACTAAATGCTATGTAAACAAAGTAGTCACAATCTGCGTTCTTAGGAACTTATTACCTTCGTTGTTCCATCAGTTCATACAGAGAATACATATAAACAATTTTGTTACATCATCACTGGGCCCTTGTTCTTGTTTTAATATGACTGCGTAAACATTTGGCATTTTACTTACTATTTATTGTGTTATTTTATTTATGTAAAATTATTAGGTTTTGGAAACAGGTCTCTCTTGCAAATGAGACACTGAGTCTCAATGGGACTACCTGTATAAATAAAGGTTAAAAAAAATCCAAGGTTTACTGACTTCTTAAACATCATAGAAACATACTTCCACTTAATACAACATTATAATCTTACTAGTGATTTTTAATGTATAGGCAGAATAACTATATTTTACTGACACAATTCTACAAACATCCTAGAATATTGATTCTCTAAACTCTCAATAAAAATGTTCAGGTCAAACGGCAACTACAAAACTTCAGTTTACAAGTCATTATGTTCGTAGTTGTGTGTTGCATTCACCTACATTAATTTTATAGTGTACTTAGATGACCAGGAACAAACAAGCCACTTGAATGAAGGACAAAGAAATCTTAAAAAGAAAAGAAAAAAAAAGTCCTGTCTATCAGTAATGTAAATTTTAAGCACACAGCATTTGGACCAATTGTGCAAAACCGCTCAAATGTTCATTTAATGACAAAAAATAGAACCAGCCAAAATGTAGAGGTGCCCTTCCACTAAAACACAATTCCCTTTGTGTGACAAATGACAAAATAAATATAAATATATATCAATCATTCCTCTTGCAATGTCTGAGGACAAAACACACGCAGGGAGTGATGTAACCTAACATTAGCTAAACTAAAAATCCACATCTGCAGAGGCTTCATGTGAGATCACTACTTTACTCTGAAAAACAACAAGGAATGTGTGTCGGGATAACCACAAAGGACATTCAAAGGCTTGGTAAAGCATTTTAGGGCATCTAGTGGATTTTTTTTTTTTTTACCAGGAGCCACTCAAATGATTTGGCAAAAACTCTTGAAAACAGCACAATTTAACAATTATTTCAAAATAATGGCAACACAGGTATGCTCATGAGGTAATGTAAAAAAAATAAACAAAACAAAAGTAGATCAGAAAGTTTCCTATGGAAGAGGAGTAGGGTTTTGGGGTAATGATATACAGTTTTATTTTTTCAGAATTCTGAGATTAAAGTCAGAAGTCTGACTTTAATAAAGTCAGAATTAGGTTATTAAATTACTTTAATAAAGTCCAATTCTAACTTTTCTCTCAGAATTTTTTCATAGTCTGGAGAAAAAAGTCAGAATACAAACTTTAATATCAGAATTTTGAAAATGAAACATCATGATTCTAAAATACTTTTTTGTTTGAGTGGCCCTTATTGTCTTCCATAGTTTCCAGATGGATAGCTCTATGGAGAAATTTCCATAGACAATGAACTAGTCAGTGCACTTGAAGGCTTGTCAGATGCCAAAACCCTGCTCAGTTGTTTAATGCTTTAAGGTATTTTTTTAACAAGATTTATTTATCACAAATCATTCTGCCCTCTCTTTTAAAAATGCTAAAGCAACAGTAGAATAACCTCATTAAAACACCCATTAATGTCAGAAGGGAAATCTACCAAAAAGATTAGCTTGTACATTTGATTAAGCTGTAATGATCTCAATTTGCAAAACTAACTTAGAAAACTAGCAATCTGCTCTTTTATGGCATTTATTAAAAATTAAATACTGAAATTCTTACGTCAGTCCTAGTTTGACGTAAGAAGTTCAGTTAGTGTTTTCACTGATTTCAGCCTGTTTTTGCTTTAATGGTCCAAAATCTGGCCGCAGGTTTAATTACCTATCAATCGCCATCTTGGCGAACGTATCCTTAAATGAGAACCTAAGCTTTGTGGCTGCTCCTGCAGAGCACAAAACTTTGGTGTGTGATTGAGTCTTAAAAAACTAAAGGGATCAATCATGTGAGTGTTGGGACTCTGAATTGCTGATGTATAACTTGGGGCTGATCAGTATCCTCAAACTGACTGAAAAACCGCCAAATGCAGTTCATGGTTTGCCTTGAGATTTTTCTGTTGTATCAAAAATAAAATTTTCTTACAAGTCCTTAATTTCTAAAAATATGTTCTCTGTGCATAGCTGTCAGAAGTCAAAGAGATTGTTTTTGTTTTCATCGATCCTACCACTGAACTCCTTTCCAGGTTAACCTAGATCGCCAGATTCCAGTGAAAAACTCAGCTGGAAAAGTGCGAGAATGTTCTGGCTGACTGAAAATGAGGTGCCATTATGGCTTTGCTTTTCACTGAAACCTGCATTTACAAGTCTAGCAGCAGCTTGGAGCTGTTATACCCACTTGCACACCAGACCAATTTCAAACCAGATGAAACATTTGACAAGTGACGTGGCGACCATGTGAGGTCCAGCCCAAATCAGACAAACCAAAGCCAGTCTGGCAGTGGGGTTTTCAAAATAACCTTTGCTCCTACCTTTCATGTGTTGTCTATTCAGTGGGTGATCTCTGACGTCAAGTTAGGTAGACCTGCGCAGAGGCCACACAGGTCTATAATGAGCAATATAGTGTAGAGCAAAATACAGACTCTTTATATTTACAGTATGTGTCTGATTTGCATATACAGTAACTTCTGTGTTTTTTGGTAGAGTAAGTGTTTGCCTTGGTGAATACAACACATTCAGTGTGTTTAGGAGTCTGGGTCTGGCTTATAAACTCATTTTGACTCACTGTTCATTTAATATGCATAGATTTAATCTTGTATGACCTACTAGATGTAATCTTGTTTGATCTTGTATATTTTATTTAATTATATGAATTACCTTTGAATGACTATACACTACAAAAAAAAGACAAAGCAGTATGGTCTGCGATCCTTATCCATCAAGAAAGTTGTTGGCTAAAGACCTGAGACAAAGTTCCTAGCCTGATGGCAGTTAACTTTACAGTCATGAGCTAATTCAATAAAGATCTTTTTCACCCAGTACTCTATAGCTGAGCCTAAAATGAGAGTAGATGGGAAGACAGTAACCCAAGAGCTGGGAAAGGGTGTCTGACCTGCCACATAAAAGGCATACTCAGACTGCCGTCAAACAGTGTTAAAACACTTCTCTCTTAAACTTTGGTCACATACTAGACTGGCCATGAGTGAATGACCTTTGGATAATCTCTTTCTCAGAATTATAATTCAAAAGTTAAAGCCCAAGTTATCTGACTTGCACTGAATCTACAGTTTTCCTTATCCAGATTAGTCATAAGCATTTTATGCACTAAAAATCCTCACAGTTAAACTGGAGTAGAAGAGGTGTCAATGATAAAATACTGAAAACAACAATAAGTTATTTAGATTTTTTAAATTTTATATATTTACTATGCATGCTGGCATGCTATGTCATGGCTCATGCCTTATTAGTTACATGAATGAACTGGCATGCTTAGATGAAAAATGCAGAGTATTATGGGTGGTGCCTTCCCAAAAATCACTAAATGGTAAGTCAAATCAATGCACATTTAAGGTTGCATCATGTTTAAAGTTGCATAGCAGCAGAAAGAAACTGATTATATTGCCAAAAGTATTCACTCGTCTTCCTTCACACACATTAACTTGTTTTAAATTAATTTATTTTTTATAAGGGCCTCAGAAAACTATTGAAAGGGGCCCTGATCCTGTAGATGGAACAGGTAGGAACCTGAGATACCATATGTGCCACCAGCTACAGGTTGAGATACCTGTCACCTGGTATTCTTCGGATACATCATTAGGCCGTTTTTTGTGTGTATGTGTTTGCATATGTGTGTGCATGCACACATGTATGCATGTGTGTGTGTGTGTGTGTGTGTGTGTGTGTGTGTGCAGACATGTGAGGATATGCATGTGATCTTCCCTAGAATCCAAATTCCTTCAAGGGCAGCAAAATACATCCCAGTGAAACCCAGTAACCAAACACTTAAACAAGGATAAAGAAACTAGCAGAAACAAAACCAGGCAGTATGATTAATTTGAGGACACCCGCACGCTCATCAAAGTCATCATAATCACCAGAGTCCAAACATCATAACATAGAGTCATGATGAGAACCCACATAAGCGCAGAAACCCCAAGTAGATGCAGCCTACAACAAAGACCAAGAAACGGTGGGCACCTGTGTGCGACCCAGAAATATGCAGGTAGGTCTCCACCAGCACCTGGGGCCCTAGCCAAGACCCAATAGAGGCCAGACAGCACCATCCAGTGACCCAACAGAGGCCAGACAGCACAACCCAGTCCCACCCAGGCAGCACAGACACCCAGAAAAAGAGCCTCCACAAGTCGAGGGACATGCTTTTGGAAGAATGGTCAAAAATTCCCATAAGCACACTCCTAAATGCTTTCCACAAGGTTCAGGAGTTTTTGACCATTCTTCCAGAAGCACATTTGTGAGGTCAGACACTGATGTTGGATGAGAAGGCCTGGTTTGCAGTCTCTGCACTAATTCGTCCCTAAGCTGTTCTATCAGGTTGAGGTCAGAGCTCTGCAGGCCAGTCATGTTCTTCCACACTAAAATTGCTCATCCGTACATTTATGAACCTTGCTTTGTGCACTGGTGCAGGAAAGGGGGGCCATCCCCAAACTGTTCCCACAAAGTTGGGAGCATGAAATTAGAATCCAGTGAGTCACTTCACACTCGGTCTTCTCTAAGTCCACAAAACACATGTAGACTGGAAGGGCAAACTCCCACACGCACTCAAATATCCTCGAGAGGATGAAGAGCTGGTCCAGCGTTCTGTGACCAGGACGAAAACCGCATTGTTTCTCTTGAATCCGAGGTTCGACTAACGGATGGACCCTCCTTTCCAACACTTTGGCATAGACCTTACCGGGGAGGCTGAGTAGTGTGATCCCCCGATAGTTGGAGCACACTTCTTGAAGGTGGGGCCCACCACTCTGGTCTGCCAATCCAGTGGCACTGCCCCAGATCTCCATGCGATCTTACAGAGGCGTGTCAAGCAAGACAACCTTACAACATCCAGAGTCTTCAGGAACTCAGGGCAAATCTCTTCCACCCAGGAGCCCTGCCACCAAGGAGTCGTTTAACCACCTCAGTGACCTCACCCTGACAAACTGAAGTCCAATAACAAAACACCATTCAGGTTCAGATCATTCAGGCCGTTTCTCCCAGTCATGCCCCTCCAGGTCTCAATGTCATATCCTACGTTAGCATTGAAGTTTCCCAGTAGGATGATGGAGTCACCGCATGGAACACCCTTGAGCACCCCACCCAGTGACTCCAAGTAAGGTGGGTACCCTGAACTGTCATTTGGCACATAAGCGCAAACAACATTCAGGACATGTTCCCCAGTCTGATGGCACAGGAAAGCAACCCTCTCCTCCACCGGTGAAAACTCCAACATACTGGCAGCAATATGTGACTAAAACTGAATCCCTACATCTCTTGGCTGCCTTCCAGCAGCTGTGGTATACTGCAAAACATTTTCACGGAAAAGCTGCTAAACTGGCCAGGGTGGTGAGAATGAGAAACAAGTTTCCATCAAGTTCCAACTAGCTAAAAAGAGATTCGCATATTGCATAGCTATATCGACTCCTTTACTGTCTGATCCATTCCATTTAAGAGGTTGCAAGTTAATGGCTAAATCTCTTTCCTCCTGATGCGTCAGCTGGCCTACAAGGGGTCTGACTGAGATTGTTTTTGCATGGTCTCGTTGTTGCTATGCAGATGAACTTTTCCTTTGGCTAGGTCTTACCAGCCATCCTTAAAGTCAAGCCTGGTCCTGATTGTTGTGTAAGGCAGAATCAAATTAGGGACTGGTAATGGCTGTGCATAATACTCAAGGGCGTTGGCCCATCTCGTATTTCCCATCCAAAATTTCCGTTTCATTCCTTTTTCTCAGTGGGATTCTCATTTTTTTTTCATTATAAACTAATCTGGAGGATTTGTTAATAAAACAACAAACAGATAATACAAAGGCACAAATCAATAGCAGTGGGTGATGTTCAACAAATTAGCATTTGTTACTGGCCAACTCACACGTTATGCTGGTTCTTCCATGAGGGAGTCCCATGCTTCACAGCTGTTTATAAATACATCACTGTGTGTTCAAGGTACATATGCCGCCTTGTTGTGTGTGTGTGTGTGTGTGTGTGTGTGTGTGCTACAGCAGACACTGGAATACTACAGTATTTACCTACTTCAAAGCTTTAGTAGGTGTACCAAAAACATACAATGATTTTCTCTCCTAATAACACAGACACTTGGTATCAAAATAATTTAATTATGTAAGCAGTAGCTAACATGCACTAACTAATTACCAGCTACTGACTGTAGCTATTGTTGGTTACTTTTATCCTCACATAAACTCTTCCATGGGCATGTGAAAACGGAATCATTGTTTGCTTTACATAACACACTAAAAAAGTGCCAGCATCCTTTGAACTGTTTCCAGACTCCACTGTTGTTATCATTACTTTTTATTTTATAATTTATTTTTCTCTTCTGCAGGACCCCTAGGCCTTGAAATTAAGATGTGGCATTTTACTGGCGCAGTGATAACAGGTAGATATCAATCTTGCATTTTAAAAAATCTATTCCCCACTCTTTGCTTGGCTTTTGATGTGTATGATCAGCACAGTAATGATTACCTTGTTGCTCAACATCTGTCAATCTAGTTTAGGTTCTCACATATTCTGACTTGCAGAAATCTCTTGGAAATAAAAACAGATATGATCTCTGTTAATTTTGCTACAGCTGAGTCAGTATATCTGCTTGTACATGCCTCTCTAAAGGTATTACTGCAGCACTTCAAACATTCAGTCTTTCAGATTTTTCTGGGACGGTGCTCTTATATTCCTCTGATTAATCAATTCATAAACAAGTTAATAGTTTTAAAGTTTAAAATTATGTCTTACAGGAGCAAATATGTTACACTGGCCCGATTCTTTACATCGTTGCTGTAAAGAATTAATCGAATTTGAGAACAGATCGAGCTGGTCATCTTCTCCATTGATGTCCTCATAGCTTTGTTTTTCTTTTTGTGTTTTATTTAGCATGAAATGGCACATGGAAAGCAAAAATAGGAACATTTAAAAGATGCATAGTTATATGATGACTTATATGCTGACTAATGTCTATCCTGCAGACACCGCTCAGCAAGTTACAAGCAATTCATTCATTCCATATTTTACAGTATTATATTATAAAGTTACTAAGTAACTAACTTTATGAACTAAATACAAAATGCAGTTTTTAAATGATGATTTGATTTATTAAGAGGGAAAAAAGCCAGCCAAACCTACCTGGCCCTATGTGAAAAAGTAATTGCTCCCTAAACCTAATAACTGTTTGTGCCACCCTTGGCAGCAAGAACTGCAGGCATGAATTTGTGAAAACGGACAATGAGGCTTTCACATCAGTGTGAATTTAAATTCAGCCATATTGGAGGATTTTCAAGCTTGAATAGACTGCCAAAGCGTCTCAATTGGAATTGAGTCCAGATTAGATCACTCCAAAAACTTTTGCTTTTTGAGCCATTCAGAGCTAGTGTGTTTCAGATTATTATCTTGCTGTATAACCCAAATGTACTTGAGCATTTGTGCAAACTGATAGCCAGAGATTCTCCTTCAGGGTTTTCTGGTAGAGAGCAGAATTCATGGTTCCATGAATTACAGCAAATCACCCTGAAGCAGCAAAACAGCCCCAGACCATCACACTACTCCCACCATGTTTGATCATTGATATGGTGTTTTTTTAAAATATGAAATGCTGTGTTAGTTCTTTTTCTAACTTCGCTCGGTGTTTCACTATGGGAATCGCCTTGGTGTGACCAACTACGGAAGCTCCAATGACACCACGTCTGTGACTGACCTGTTGAGCCGTGCTCAGGGCCCCGCCCCTCATACCAACACGGCTCACCAGCTCCTTCCTACTCATTCTCGCTTTCTTCCCGTGAGAAACTACATTGAGCTCCCTCAGCGCGTCCAGGCTAGCTTGGTTGGCTGTCAAACAGTTCTCAGGCATCCCGTAGAGGAGTACGTCGCTGAACGCAGTTCTCCAGTTTCAGTTTGGATTGTGCTGAGTAAGTCCTTCGAAAGAAGTGAACTTGTAGTTATACACCTTGGACAGCGACAGCGTCGTGGCGAGCTGTTCCAGCGGTTGCCTGGTTTTAGTTAGCGGGGTAGCCGTTGTGTGTGACTCGGGCTAACGCATTAAGGTGAGCTTTTCAGTGTCCGGCTAACATTAGCTTGTTAGCAGGCCACTACCGTGTTAGTGTCTGGCTAGCATTAAATTGCTAACCGACCCCAAACAGTGTTAGGTTTCAGTTAGCATTAATTTGTTGGCTGTATTTACTGGTAGAGCTCAGCAAACGTGTCATGACGAGCTGACTCTCACGGCGACTAGCTCGGACTTTATACCATTGCTAGCGCTAGCTACGAACAGGCTAACGTGTTACGAAGAGCCTCGAGTTGCTCAGTCTCACCCCTTTTGGACTACTATGGCTACAGCTCCTACCCCCACCAAAGGGTCAGAACCGAAGGCGAAAGAGGGTGTATCCCGCCCATCCCCCACATCATGTGGTGCCTCCATTTCGGGCAGGGACCCTCATCCGATATGCATAGCTTGCATGGGTGCTAAGCATGCTCAGACTTCTCTGGCGGACCCACAGGGTTGCTCACACTGCACCTTGATGCCAGAGAAAATCCTGGAAAGGAGGCTGAGAGTAGCAGTGTCTAACAGCCAGGACCCCTGCCTGTCAGCCAACAATGCTACTAGTGATATCCATCAGCCACGAGCCACAACGAGCTGGGCGGACATGATGAAGTGTCCCCGGTTATGCCCCAGTTGTTCGAGGAGCTCCTCGACCAAAACGAGGGTGAGCCGGATGGCAAGGGCACGGATGGCGATGCCAACTCCGACCTCCTCGGCCTAGAGGACATGGAGGAAGAGGAGGATGACTCCACCTTCCCTGCCCAACAGTCCAGGCCCCCAAGTGGGGCAGAAGTTGTAACCCCAGTGGACAGCAACTTGTATGAGGTCTGCAAATGGGCTTTCATGCAAGCAGGCACTGCTTGCATGAAAGAAATGAGTCGCTATTGGTCTAGTCCTTTTAAGAGCAAGCTCCCTACTCAAGGCTGCTCTAAGCTGGAGATGCAAGGAATGGGTGAGCTGGGGCTGACCGGACCCTCAGCAGTGGAGCCTTCAGTGGCCTATCATCTTCACCCTAACCGCAGGTCAGTCTCAGCTTCTTCTAATATTTCTATGCCCAGTAAGATGGATCGCCTCACCGCATCCATCTATCAAAGGATGTACAAATATGCAGCACAGTCAGTGTGTTCTCTTAACGCGGTTACACTGCTGTCAGCTTATCAGGCAGAGATTTTAGAGGACATTGGCCGTCAACTGGACTCGGGGTCTCCGACCCCGGCCCTCTGGGATGAGATTTGTGTGGTCAACGATCTCATCCTACGCTGCTCCAGGGGAGCAGTCCAAGGCTGTGGGCGTGTTATGGGCCTTGCAGTCTCAGGTGAGAGAGCTTTATGGCTAAACCTGTCAGGCTTGGGAGATACTCAGAAGGCTGAAGTCATGGCAGCCTATGATCCAACCAAGGGCCTCTTTGGCCCAGCCTCGGAGAAAATGAGAGAGACAAGCACTCGCAGAAAGCAGGAGGGAGAAGCTTTCAATCTCTGCTTGCCCAGAAAATTGAACCCACAATCCCACCAGGTGCCCAGAGTAGGCTTCGCAGCTGCAGCAGTGAGGGGTAGGCAGAGTGGGGGTAAAATTCAGAGGCAAGTGGCAGAACCGCAGTCTTCCCAGCGGGTCAAGGCAGGAAACCCAAGGCCTTGGGGTAAGCACTCATTTGCAGCAGCTGCTGCAAAGAACCGGACGTCACACCTGGGGAGGGGAAGAAGAAGCGTTCCACCTAGTATGCCTGCAACATTGGGCATCACCTCTCTCTCCTCCCTCAAAGAGAAGGAAGGTGCTGGAAGAGGTAATCACACCTCTCAGAGTTCATGGTTCAGGGGCTCCTGGGGTTCCCAGTTCATCAGGAGCCATCTCTCAGTTCCCACTGGTTCAAAGAGAGGAGATGCGGGGTCAAAGGTCACAGTGTTACCATGTACTACCCCTGTGTCAGCTTTCGTTTCAAAGCACTTCATCAGTGTCACCAAGCACTGCCCAAAGTCTTCAGACACTTCACTGTGTTTCGGGGGTTCAGAAAGAAATAAAGTGTGCATTCCTGCAACCAGGCAGTTTGCCAAGGGCAGAATGTCCCCCCAATTTAAAGAAAAAGAAAGAAAATCACTGTCGTCTCACCTCGTCCCCAGCAGGGGGAGCCCGCGCTCTTCCCGAGGGTGACACCTCCTTCCGGGAGGCAGAGGTGACGTCACATGCTTTCAGGGGTCCCCTCTCTGCGCGACTGGAGCAATGGCACGCATGCGCAGTCCATCCCTGGGTTATGGCCACCATTTCCCAAGGATACAGGCTACAGTTCGCAGTGAAATCACTAAAATTCAACGGAAGGTTGACTTCAGTGGCCAAGGGAGAGTCAGCAAACATCCTGGAGGACGAAATTGCTTCTCTGTTACACAAACGGGCGATCAGCGCGGTCCTGAGCGAGGAGGCTCAGCAGGGCTTTAACTCCCGCTACTTCCTCATTCCGAAAAAGAGGGGTCAAACAAACACTTGAGAAAGTACACGTTCAGATTATCTAATATGCTCCCGATCACAGGAGCAGGCGATCAGAGACTCCAGTGTAGTGGTAAACCACCTTACGGAGCTCGGCTTCAAAATCAACCTGGCAAAGAGCGGTTTTATATGCTGGATGTTGCACAGTCATCCCTGGCTCAGGCAGTCCTGGAGTCTAGTACCTCAGGTCCGAGCTGAGCAGTACTGGAGTATGGCTTCGGGAGGGCTGACGCAATCCGGGAGTGGGCTATATCTCCCATAGTGAAACACCGAGCGAAGTCAGAAAAAGAACGTTGGGTTACTTAATGTAATCCCTGGTTCTTTGATAACAGAGTGAGGTGTTTCACCATCACTCCCCTCCTTGCTTGGGCATGGAAAGAAATCTGCTTAGAATGAGTAGGGAGGAGCTGGTCAGCCGTATTGGTATGAGGGGCGGGGCCCTGAGCACGGCTCGACAGGTCTGTCACAGACAGACGTGGTGTCATTGGAGCTTCAGTAGTTGGTCACACCAAGGCGATTCCCATAGTGAAACACCTCACTCTGTTATCAAAGAACCAGGGATTACGTTAAGTAACCCAACGTTTTACTTCAGATGTAACAGGACTCAAACCTTCCAAAAACTTCAGCTTTTGTTTCATCAGTCCACAGAATATTCTCCCAAAAGTCTTTGGGATCATCAATATGTTTTTTGGCGAATGTGAGATGAGCCTTTGTGTTTTTTGTTTTCTCATAACTCTCCCATAAATGCCATTTTTGCTCAGTCTCTTTCTTTCTTTGGTAAATCATGAACACTGACTTACCTTTTGGTAGGCTGGCCACTCCTGCATTTTGTATTTACTCAGGTTATCTTTGTATGATATTAAATGATGATCTGAAATATTTAAGTGTGACAAATATATAAAAACAAAAAATTAAGACAGGGAAGATACTTTTTCAAGGTCTTGTATACATAATCTACAACACTGATATTGAGACACCATTAAGGATTATAAACAGTACATATTCTTTCAATGCTGTTCGACTACCTAGATATGGTACAGCCTGTTCAGACTTTAGTTCTAAAAAAGCAAAAACATACAGCACTTGTATAACTTTGGATAAATGAAGACAGAAAACTAAATGCCGATGTTTGTAGGGTTAATAAAATTGAAGTATAATAAGTTGACACATAATGATCTGTTACCTTGTAGCCAGCTGCAGAGATACTGCTAATTAGCACAGGAAAGATATAAGATGAATCTTAAATTGTTGCTGTAAAAGTACATGAGGGTCCCTGATAGACAGAGACAAATGTCATCCAAGAAAATGGGCAAGAAAAAGGACAAATCTCTTCCAAAAGAATGTGTGACATCACCCTACATAACACAAGATTAGTAATAAACATGGTGCTGTGGTAGTGGTGAAAAAATAATAAAATTATGTCCACAGTGAAATCGTTGTTGGCCAGACTGAAATGATCAACTGTAGGTAAAATATATAGTATACACACTCTATGTACAAAATATTTGTTAACATTGTGAGTTCATCAGCTTAAAAAAAAAGTATTTTTTAAAAGTGGCCAGTCTGTCATAGGATATGACATTACACATACTTTATTTGGCATGTAGTATTTCATCACAACAAACAACTAGACAAGAGACATACCCATCCACAGCTGAATGATACTTTATTGATCCCACAGTGGGGAAATTACAGTTAACAGAACACCCACCAAGAAGACAAACAAACAAACATGGGGAGGTAGGTGAACTGTGGCCATGCTACCCCCTTTCTGGAGGCACTGTCATTAAAAAGACAGAAACAATAGTGAAAACATATAAGGATGAATGAGGAAAAAATCATCTCATACTTTGTATACATGCACACATACACATACACAGTATAAGGTTACAAAAACCTCTGCAATAGTGCAAGAAGAACATGGCATAAAGCATGGGAGCAGTAGGGTGGGGAGGACAGGGATGAAGGGAGCCAGCGGAGGTGGTGGTGGTGGTGGGGGGGGGGGGTCAGGCTACTGTGAGCTGACTCAAAATCCCCTCCTCAGCTAACAGTTCTGATAAGAGGTGGAAATGTACATCGGCAGCTGGATCAAGGGAGATCAGTTCAACACAGATCAGAAGAAGACAGGACAACGGGGGTGTAGAGCATCTGTTTACAAAAACATCCAGGAGAAGCGACAGTCCAAGGCTGTCAGGGAGCCAAATTCCTGATTCTACAACTTGTTTTGGTTCAGGCTGTACTGATAATAATTTGTTGACAGTCTTTAGTCTTTCTGGCACTTCTGCATGGCCATGCAGAAACAGATACATACATCTCCAGATCTTGCCCCTTCAAATAAGCTCCAGATATACAGAGTCTGAGTTGAATCTGTACCTTCCTGCAATCCTGTCATAAACAGCCTTACCAAGGCCCAACAGCTGCCTAGACTTCCCAAATTGCAACGACAAGCCAGGTATCTCCAGGACCAATCTGAGTGTCAATAAGCCAAATGTGCATGTCCTCCATCAACAGTATGGCCAGGCACGTCATCTTCCAACCACCCAGGAATCCATAATGTAGCCAGTCGGGAATGTCAATTGGATAAGAGGGAATAGGGTTCTCCTTCCACCAATCTCCCCATGGTGAAAATTGGATCAAAATAATGGCGTTGAGAGACCAGCTGACCAGATCCATAATTATAAATTCTAGCTCGGATGCATTGTGAAGAGAGGCTCTAAGCAGCAAAGCAGCAAAGCAGGGAAAAAAAAGGAAGAATTGGGGAGAGAAGAAAAGTGCGTAAAGAAAACACACTCCTAAACCTTGTGGAAAGCCTTCCAACAAGAGCTGAAGCTGTTATAGCTGCAAAGGGTGGGTTGACATCATATTAAACACTATGGATTAAGAATGGAATGTCACTCAAGTTCATGTGCATGCCAAGCGAATACTTTTGACAATATGGTGTACCAGCAGATTAGAATGGCCGGACCACTTGGACATCCTACTTATGGTCATAAAAACAAAACTCCATTGCTTGAGTGTGAAACTCAGCAGCTGCAAAGCAGGTCCAGAAATTCCTTTTCATTACTTAGTACATTTTAATAAGGCTTATCATCTTATTCAGAAACCAAAGTGAAAGCATTTGCATCAAATGTGGTGTGCATCAGTGTTTATGCTCCAGTGTGACTAAATCTAAAGATATCATCAGCTTCCATCCAAAGACATTCCTACTTTCTTTCATATTATCCTTTACCTAATTCATAACTGAAAAATTCTGCAAAATGTGGCTTTCTCATTATGTGCTATTTATATCCGATATACAAATGCATTCCGATCAATTCTATGAGCAGTTTTTCTGCTCTGTGATTCACAAAGTTTCTTTATGGACCAACTTTTTAAATTTTGTGTAAAAATGTGAAGAAAAAAACCCAAAATACTTAACTCAGAGCATGTTACCATGTGTCGAGCAGTCATATTAAGAGCAACTTTCAGTGACTGAGTGAGTGGTTTTACCATCTTGCCATGGGGCTTTCAGCCAGGACGTACAGCTGTTAGTGCGATTGAACCCTTGTCCTTTACATGATGTGAGGGTCACTCTAACCACAAGATCACCCTGTCGCCCTGAATCATCATTACTAGGTTCTCCAAATAAGTAATATAGCTGTGGAGCGGAAGGGAAACGTTTTAGTTGATGTTGAATATGTGATTGTAAAAGCAAGACCTCTTTCCTTGATATGACCTGAGGCTGCCCTCACTTTTGTGAGATACTTTTTCTAAAATTATTGCCATCATTTGTCCCCACACCAGCAGCTGGCAGGGAGCACTGGAAGTAGACTTTCCTAAAACAGTACATCACCGGATGGTAAGCTAAGCACAGGAGAAGTGAGGTTTCTTTGGCATGTAGTAAGCCAGTTATGTGACAGTATTGCTCCTTTGTCTCTCCAAGCTAATATTAGCTTACCTTACCTCACTGGCAAGCAAACCATATCACCTTTGACTGAATTCACTTCAGAATGAGGTTAGTCTGTAGCAATTCCATATGCTAACTGGCTACTATGGACAATGTTCATAAAAAATAAATATGCAGTTCTGTGCAAAATCTTTGTTATTAGCACTGTTTTGTAAAATACATAATTTATTTGCATTTCTTTATTTGAATTTATAAAATATGCCAAAGATAACAGATTTTGGCAAGCATTAAATAGTATTTTTGCATCAACAAGGTGATTCCCAAAGACCTACTAGCCCAAAACTTAGCTTATCTTGGCATGGTGTGCAATGTGTCCATAAAAAACTGGACAAATGGCAGATAAAAGAAAAAGTGGCAGCAGGTGAACAGTGTCTGAAAATTGTGCCCTTGAGAAATAGTTAAAAAAAACAAAAAGCAACGACCTGACACAGGACTTGAAAGATGCATCTGGCCCTTCAGTTGATCCATCTACTATTCACTGAAGCCTTATCAGAAATGGTCTGATGTGGAAAGATGGCTATCAAGAAGCCATTCTTAATGAGGGGAAGCAAGAAGGAAAGGCTGAGATATGTTGAATTACAGAAGAACTGATTTAAAAATCAATGACAACAGGTCTTATGGAGTGATGAAACCAAATATTATGCAATACATCTAAAAAATGCCTGATTGGCAATGGCTTCATTTTTCAGCATGACAATAATCTCAAATTCACTGCCTATGCAGTAAAAACATACCTGGATAGAAAAACACACAATGGAACACTATCAGTCATGGAATGGTCTCCCCAGAGCCCAGAACACAATAATAATGAAGCAGTGTGGGGTCATTTTGACAAAGAGCAGAACAAAAGGCTGCCAACATCCAAAGAAGTTACAAGAAGTTACAAGAAGGTGGTAATATTGACTTTCAGTCTTGCTAGATTTGGCCTTATATGCTTGATTTCCATGTATATCTGTGCATGTTTCTATTTCCCATTTTCCTAGCAAAATATAAAGAAATGAGTGGCTCAAGACTTTTGCAAAGCACTATATGTTTTGATGTGCTGATCTTTGGTAAAAGTGATTCTTTTTTAAGTTTTGTAGTCACTGTTTCAAAACGGACAATTTCTGTGTAGTGATGAGACAGTTTGGCATTGGTACAGAAGCCCAACCCCCTAGAATGCTGCTGCCGAGAAGCAGTAGCTTTTGCCCTGAAGCTATTAATGTTGCAATTACGATTTGAAAAAGGTAGTGAAAATATGATTTCCAGGGAGCCAAGGGAAACCTATTTGGAGACATCGGATGTGTTTTTGATGGCTCATTTAAAACTCTTGTCAGCATTGTCACATTGGTGATAAATTACTTTGAATGCTAGTATTTACTTTAGCGTTGTCTTAAAACAAGTCTATAGAAATTGAGTGAGCCAAGTGTGTATAATCACTCTATCCATTCATTTTCTTAACAACTTATTCATCTTTGGGTGGCAGGGGGGCTGGAGGCTATCCCAGCTGACACTGGGCAAAAGGTAGGGTAAGCCTTGAACACGTCGCCAGTTTGCCAATGGATGTCTTTGGACTGTCGGAGGAAACCCAATGTAGACACTGGGAGAATATTGAAACACCACAGAGAAAGGTCACAGTCAACTAGAAAGTTCAACACCACAACACCATGATGAAGGTTACATTCTGGGCCCTCCTCTTTTTGCTACTTCTCCTCAGACTATCCAGATTCATACCTTTTTAATATTAAGCTGTTGGCTGTCAGAAGAAGTATTCAAGTAAAAACCAAAGAATCATGGTGAATTGAGCTATATATTATTGAACTGAATGTGTGACAGGTAATTGTGCTCCAATATGTACACTCCTAAGAAATAAGAGAATATTTTAATGAATGCAGTACATCAAAATCCTGACTAATTCAGCAGTTTGGGTGTGCACTGAGAGTTTTGTGTGGTCTGTCTAATACAGGCTGTTTCAAGCAATGACTTTGCTAATATGGCACCATGCCTGTTTGCATAGTATTTTACAAGTTTTATTTAGAAAGTTCAAGTGTGCACATATTGGATTTTGTAAGAATACTGTCAAGTCTGACTGTATCTCATCTTGATGTGTGTGCACAATGTACATGTACAAAGCTGGACGAGCCTGTTTCAGTGCAAAGCCCTGTAAGCCATAACTAGAGAGAGCTTGTGTGGCCTTTGCAGTAAAGTGCTGTGTCAGCCGAGAGCCGCCAAGCTTCTCCTGGCAGTCAGCCACGTTCTTAGAGTGTTCCCGCTGCCTTTACCATGTTGTCTCCTGCCGCGCTGTATCCTCCCCGAGGGTGATTCTTCTCCTCCTCCACGTTCCTCTTCTTCTTTCTCTGTGTCTGAATGACAGCCCCTTGAGGTGGCACACTTTTGCACAATCATCATTGTTCAGATACAAGTTGTAGTTATACAATACAAGCATTTTAAAATAAACTTAGATCTACACAAAGTGTGCAAGCCAAAGAACCTCTTGCACTGGCATCCAGGGAGAAATGCCTAACACAAAACCTGTGCGTTTGATTAACTCATGCATTTGAATTTACCAGTTTCTTCTACTATGACAGCTTCTTTTGATAATAAATTAAAAATGAGAGATTCTATGTCTTGTATTAACTTGAAATCTCAATCCATTTTATATTTTTATTCATTTTAATTCTACATTATTTGGTAAGTTGAATGTACAGGAGACCTACAGCAAAAAAAGCTAAATGAAAAGTTTTGATCTGCTGATACACATGACATGAAGAGGCTCCTTGGAGCGCTATCAAAGATTATAGGAGACACGGCTGGAGACCAGGGTTCATCCTGTGCAATCTGTTTTGAAAGTCATCTGAGGTAGACCATTTGTTCTGGGTGTGGATGTTGATTTGAACTAAATAAAGGGCTTGAAACCCAATAGTGGTGCCTTGAGTTGGGAGAAACACCCAAAGGGCTTCTGAGTAGTGCAATGCAGGACTGAATAAAAGGCTTTGTTAAATTGAGAGCAATACTTTGGATAATGTGTTTCTGGACTACTGTGTAAGAACCATTTTTATTAAAGAGGAAATAATGAGAGCTAGAAATTGAATTGACATTACTACATAACAGATAAAGCAGTTTGTTGCATAATTCTTCTCATAGGCTGTGATTAGATGAAATGACTTAATTATTTATTTACTTGCAGCAAACAAGTTAAAAAAAATAAATAATACGCTTTAATTTATGAAAGCATGAAATGGTGTGAGGTCATGTTAAAAAAATTAAACAAAAGAATGACAAAAAAAATCAAACTTAAAAATGGCTAAAGTTTGTTTTAAACTACACTGCTCAAAAAGAATAAATTAAAGGAACACATTTTAATCAGAGTTCAGCGTCAAGTCAATTAAACTTATGGGGTTGTTAATCAGTTTCAGCTGCTTTGGTGTTAATGAAATTTACAACAGGTACACTAGAGGGGCAACAATGAGACAACGCCCAAAAACATGACTGGTTTTACGGGTGGAGGCCACTGATATTTTTTCCCTCCTCTTATTTTATTTATTTATTGCATTTGGCTAGGGTCAGTGTCACTTCTGGGTGCATGAGGTGATGCCTGGACCCTACAGAGTTTTCACAGGTAGTCCAACTCCTCCAGGATGGTGCATCAATATGTGCTATTGACAGAGGCTGTGTCTCCCAGCACAGTCTCAAGAGCAATTAGGAGATTCCAGGAGACGGGCGATTACTCTAGGAGAGCTGGACAGGGCCGTAGAAGGTCCTTAACATATCAGCGGGACTGATATCGGCTCCTTTGTGCAAGTAGGAAAGTGCCATTCAGAGATCTGCACGCACCTGAAGATTCATGGAGTATATTATTAAAAGTTTGCTTTGCTACCCAAAATTTATCAGGGTAAGAATGAATTTTAATTGCTTGACCTGTTGCAGTATAAACTAGGGCAAAAAAAAAGAAAAGATAAAAAAAGAATGAAACCCATCTCCATATTATAAGAAAAACCTTTTATGGAGTGATCAGAAAAAATAAGTTGCAAAATTACTGATGGCACTCCTTTGAACTCCTAAAGAACTGTCACTCTATTAATCTTCACCTTAACTCACACACTTAACAGTATTTTAGTGAGCAAGTGAATCTTCCATCTTCTCTTGGGTGGAGAGTTTATAGCTGTGGCGGTAATGCTAGTGCTAATGCTTGGTGAGCAGGGAACACAGAAAAAGAGTGGCCATTTGAATAGAGAGTTCCGCTCAAACAGAGAGAGTTTGAAAATGATCAAAAATTTTTGACATGCATCCTCTGTAACTGTAGGAACTACATCCATATTTATATATAATGAGATCTTGAAAGTAGCACTGTATCTTTCAGCAGTGCTCAAGCACATCATCTGACTATTTAAATTTTAGTCGAGAGTAAGTGTGAATGAAAAGCAGAAGACGATAAAAGAGTTCAGATGGTGCCCATCTAATTTTGGAACAAATTTTCTCATTTGTACTTTGAATGTGAAAGTAGAAATTCAAAACACCAAGACTTTCCACAAAAACAAAATTAAACAAACAGGCTATGGTGGGGGAGTGCAAGGGCCTTGTGGCATTTTTTGCAGCTGAGATGTCGGGGCATGAGTCAACAATTAACACTACACAGCATCAAAACAAACTTTGTGTTTAGCAGCTGAAAGCATTTGGAGGTTTGAGGCAGGGGCTGAACTCCTTGGATTCAAGAAAGATGACAACTCTCAATTTCATTCAGTTTTATTTACAACAACACTCATCTTTGGGCGCTTTACAAAGGAAGGTAAACACCTTACAGTATTATAGAGAGAATGAGGCCTCATGAGCAAGCACTTGGAAAAAGGATAAAATAAAAAGAAACCTCAATAGAACCACACTCAGGGAGCCAGGCCATATGCCTCTATAGGAGAGAGGCTAAAGTAAAGACACAAAGGAGGGTCACAGAGAAACAAAGAAATATATGTATGTTACAAAGTAATAACCAACTACAAATAAACTCCATGTAATAAACAAAGCCAATTCCCTTGCAGCCATTTGTTTTGTTTTCAGTTTCAGTTTAATTACCTTTAATTCTGTCTTGCTCTTTCCATTCCTTTTTTTTTTTTAAGAATTTGTGAGGTGTGTCTTATTGAAACTAACAACACTGCCAGGAAGTTTTTACCTTTGCTGCTAATGTGGCCTTTAGTTAAACACTATGACTCTGGGCTCCTGCTGTTTTAAAACGAGTTACTGTAAATCTGGTTGTCTTTAATGAGAGTGACACCATCTGTTTTATAGTATACATTCTTCTGTCTCTTTATTCTGGTATTTTGGTGTTTCTAAGGTGTCACTGCTTAAACATTGGTTACAGTACATAGAAATGGTAGTCATGTCATTAGACAAATCACCCCCTGAAAATCCATAAGAATTTGTTCATTGAATGTGCTAGAGGCAGCATCCGTTTAATGAGAGACTGGTGAACTTTAAATGAAAGAATTTCATACTTGCTAACTAAAAAATATCGGGCCCTAATTCAACAACAACACTGAAAAGATGGAATAAATGTTGCTAACCCAGCCGGTTTTAATTGCATTCATCAAGGCTCCACACTTCTTGCACAACTCTGGAGTTTTTGGGTGAAACATTTCACCATCATGGTTAAAAAAAAAAAAAAAAAAAAAATATATATATATATATATATATATATATATATAAACCACCTTCAGGTCATCACAAAAGCCCCTTATGTTTGTGTGATATCACATATGTGATATCATTGTTTTCTACAGTTTATGGTTGTGATTCCCAAACTTTGTATGCATATGTGACCCACAAAGGCACAGCTGTGTTTACTAGAAATGGTTCTGTGCAGGTTAACTTGATTTGTATATGTGGTGGTTTAACAAACTTTTATGTTTTGACATTGATTGGAGCAAATCAAAGTTTTTATTTTTGCTTGCATCACAAAAGCTACAGTCAACTATGGATGTTTCTCAGCTTTAGATGTCTTTTCAACTTGTATTTACACAGATTTTTACACTGGTGAAGTCTTTCACATCAAAGTGTATAGCCAACACTTTTCCACTCCATATTAAAGGTTGGACTGGATGGTCTTTTCTAATAGTTTATGGGTCTTTAGAAACACTAGAAATGGGTATTTATGTTTAAAAAACCAGCAAGAACCTAGATATGTGCATAATATTTGCCTTTTAAAAGTGATTGGAAAACAAAGATTATGAATTTTTTTATTTGAGAAGAGACTATAAGGAAAGGAAATGTTAGTGTGCCTCTGCAAATCATCACGTAGTTAGCCACCGCACTCTTGGATGAATACACCAGTCTGCATCACTTCACTTGACTCAGTGCCTGTCGCAGAGAAATCGAACTCTATGGTCCCACCCTCCTTGGTGAACCACAACCTTTAGACAGGAATATCGACAGCAGGAAAAAGCTCATCAAACTGCTCTCAACATCTTTGGAAACTGTTACTCAGACAATTATATTAGACTAATCCGACTTCACCATCATCCAGCACATAACCATACAGCTTACCAGATGGCTTCAGCACTCGTTCTGCAAAGAGATGGCTCCGTCAGGTTCGAATCATTCGCTGTGACACTAACCATACTTGGCATTATGACTTCAGTGAAACTGGTGTGACTACCACAAGTTCTAGCCACAAGAGGCTACTCCGACTGGTATGAGCTTAAATGCTACCATATGTGTGTAAACCTAAGCTGTGTAGTTGAACTCTGCTTTCATGAGCGCATGGTTATGGTAGCAGTGATGATTTAAAATCCTGTTAGAAATGTACTTCCTTTAGGCAATCTGTTTATGCTCAGCTGGTTTAAAGTTGAAGCGATAATCCTCAAGATCATTATTTTTGTCATTTTGGCAGCACCTTTGGTGTGAAACATTCATTGCCATCGTGGTCCTGCTCTGTGCTTCCCAGAGTTCACCTGTCAATCAGACAATGTGGCCTGTGCTGTAATGTATTTTCCTTGGATTCTCTGTTGATGCCATTCTATAGGCGGCTACAGGACTCTGGGAATTTGGTCCTGTGGAATGTCACATATTCTTCTGTCTATTTCAAACAAAAACCACTGCTGATGTTCAGAAACATGAACATCACTTCCTATGCACCATCTGGTTTGTCAAAGCTCTTATTGATTTCAGATCTAGAAAGGTTGGTTAATTAAAAAAAAAAAGTTGACGGAAGGTCAGTGAGATGGCCACACTCACCTAATGAAAATACAATTTTATAACTCTATTTATGCAGTCTACACTCTAATCTAATGGTTTCACACTTGTCCATATCATAGCAAGTTCCTTTCTACTAAATGTAGGTAATAGCTATGTGTTTGCAGTTTTTGCACTTGTAATGGTTTGTTCCACTAGTGTATATAGGTTGGTTTGATTTTAGTATTCTGGAGTAGCTTTGTATTTAGATGACTGCTTTCACAGGCCAACCTTTCAGGAACTAGCCTGTTTTCAATAATGTGTATTTGGGATATCGACTTATCTATTTTTTTGGGATGAAATCATACACTGTGTTTCACTGTCCCAAAGAACCTCGAGTTGCAATAGGATTGATGTTCGGGAGCAAAGAAAGAACCTCGGTGTCCTGTTATCATTGTGACCATGACCTTAAAGGTTCCTGAACTGTAAAACAGTGTAACCTGTGTCTTAATGACTCATTTTTACCCTAACAATGATCTTCCCTTACGCTCATGCCTAAACCTAAGCAAACATTTACCATAATGACAAAGTATTATTGAATACTTTTTGTTCACTGATAAATACTGGAGTCTTTGATCTGATTAACCAGAGCCCTAATTGTTTGTAATTGCTACATGTCTTATAGATGGAGCCTAAATGACAAATGTGCCTACACTAAGCTGTAATTCTAATCAAAGCACATCTTTCTTTCTCTTAATGGCTACCTCCAAACCAAAGTCAAATCAAGCCAGTAAATGACGAAACGCTGCACACCTTCAGGCAAAGAAAACAAAGTTGTGTCAGTCTGTCACCATTTCTCATCCTCATCAAAACCTCAAGTCAAGATGGATCTTTTTGTTTTGCTAGTAGCATGCTGTAACAATCCCCCAGTACAGGACAAAACACAAATTCTGCAGCATACTGGCTGAAAATCAACTTTTCTTACAAATGGATTGTGTGGGTCCATTTTTTGTTGGTTGCCACTCATGAATACACCCCCCATTAACACAACCACCCATTTTTGTTGACATTTCTGTTTTGTATCAGCTTGAGTTTCCATGTATATGATTTTATGCAGCTGTGATGCCCCTTTTGGAAACTGGTATTTTCCAGGCTCCGTACTAATGTGCTTCAGAGAATGCTGCTCACCTGCAATTACACTTATATTACAGCAGCTTATACAGTGGCTGTAGTGTTTCTTTAGTGGTTGGCATGAGTGATCACAGGACCTTTCAAAACTGATTGGATTATATTGAAATGACTGTTTAGATTAAGTACAATATAGATTGCTCAAATGCTGTAACTTCTAGGAAAAATTGCTTTAGTCAACTGTAGCTTTAATTTTATATTCTGTTTTGTCATTTAAAATTCTTCTTCTGCTCCCTTTAGGGGTCGCTACAAAGGATCGTCTGCTTTACACCACTTTGCATCCCCTTGCCCCCTGCCTGTCATGGTAGATGGCTGCCCCCCTGTGAGCCTCCCTGAGTGGAAGTTTCTTCCTTTCCACTGTTGCCAAGTGTTTGCTCATAGGGGTCATCTGATTACTGGGGTTTTCTTTTTATTATTGTAGGGTCTTTACCCTGAAATACAAAACAGCTTGAGAGAACCATTGTTGTGATTTGGAACTATATGCTTCAAATTAAATTGAATTGCATTGAATTGAATGGCCCAATCCATCCTCTTCTGTCACAACAATCCTCTGCGTCTCTTCCTTCACTATATCCATGAATCTTCTCTGTGGTCTTCTTTTTTCCCTCCTGTGTGACAGCTTCATATCACAACATCACCCAATATATTCACTATCCCTCTGCACATTTCCAAATTGGGGATGTTTTGGGTTGTACATTGGTCCGATACAACAAGCTGTATCTGACATCTGTGACAATGAGCTGATCCACACCTCAATCCATTCAATTCTATGTTGTTCTGTTCATGCAACAGCAGCTGCTAGTTCCAATACTGTAGCGGGTTGAAGGTATTTCAGGCTGCCACACCAACAGCTTTTATGTATATGTTGTTGGTCAAAGTGAGCTGACAAGCATGAAATCACCCAAAAATGACAGAGCTTTCTCTCTCTTGTTTATGTTCACCGTCATCATGTTTGGTCAGAGATCTTATCTAAGAAGCTACAAGGATATTGTTTTGTGTAACACTTGTTGGTAAGCTTTTATTATGAAGCTTACATGTAAGTTCAGTAAGGAAGATCTTAGAGATTAATAATAATGATTAAATACAGAGTAAAGTATAAACAAGTAAATAAGGTGAATGAAAAGAAACAATGTATTATAGGCTGCTGGGGGGTCCCATAATGCACTGTTTCTTTTCATTCACCTTATTTATTTGTTTATACTTCACTCGGTATTTAATTATTATTATTAATCTCTGCCTCTCTTCCACAGCATGCCTTTTGTCCTGTCTCTCTCCCTTCAGCCCAACTGGTTGCAGCAGATGACTGCCCCTCCCTGAGCCTGGTTCTGCTGGAGGTTTCTTCCTGCTAAAAGGGAGTTTTTCCTTCCCACCGTCGCCAAGTGCTTGCTCATAGGGGGTCGTTTTGACTGTTGGGTTTTCTCTGTGTTATTGTAGGGTCTTTACCCACAATACAAAGCACCTTGAGGTGACTGTTTGTTGTGATTTGACGCTATATAAATAAAATTGAATTGAATCACTCATCTGCCTGCTTTCCTGGGTGTTCGGCTGCTAGTCTATTTTTTACATCACTTCCATTTCCCCATGCTGTCAAACTCATTGCTGTAGTCCAATCATCTTCTTTCTTCTCTTTTCCAATCAGCCTCCATTCTGCATGCTTCAAATCTCAGTTCACTTCTGTCATTCTGCATTTCAGACTCTTGGCCGTGTAACCCACCTGCTCCCCATCTCTGATTCACCCTATTCAAGACTCCATCTTCATCTTCACCACCACTGGCATCTAGAATTCTTATCACCACTGGGATTCCAGTCTGCTATGATAGATCTAATCGGCAGATAACTAAACTGAGTTCTGTATCTCAATAAATCATGTTCAGTTCTTCCAAATGAGCTCTCCCTGTGGAAATACTTATAACATGTTGCTGTCAATGTGATTAAATATTATTTCACTTCAGCTGTCACCTGTCAGCTCCACACCTGTGTGTGAGGAGGAAAAAAGGATAAACCACTGTGACTGTAAATGACAGGAGTTTGCAGCCCAATGACTCTCACTGATCTGAAATCAGACCAGTGCAAATAAATGAGATGAATAGCACCAGTACAAACTTCCTTCCATGGTTTAGAATAAATGATTCTTGAATGAAAAATACCTAAGAAAGCAGAAATTTTAACACATGCAAATGCTTGAATACTGTAAACACTTGAAATATAATAAGGCTGGTTAAACTTCTCTCTGAGCTGTGACACCTGCAACGCACCACTCTGCCATCCTAAATTATGGAACAAAATAGTATAACTGTAATGAATAGTTGGTCCTCATTATGTAGAAAATAATGGCGATCACTGTTTGTTTTAGTCTGTCACCTTACAATAGGTCGAGGGGAAATTGCACAGTGGTCCTAAATCCTCCGGAAAAGTGACAAGGTAAACATCTGACTCAAAGATAAGTGGGTGAGATGTCTGTGTTGGTGGCAGTAAGGATTTGATTCCCGAAACAAAGGGCATGGGCTGTTCCTGTTAAATCCTACATGCAGCATTGATGGAGGGAAATGCCAGTATGAGCATTTTCCTGTACAGTAAACCCTCTCAATAGATATTGTATCACAATGATTCATTTCAAGGATTTGATTGTTTTGTTTTAGAAAGACACGTGTTTGACAACTCTTATCTGGTAAGGTCATATATTTTAAGTTATTTGATTTCCATTTAACTTCAGAGTTTATAAATACCAATTCTATTTTTTGACCTAAGAACAGCCCAGCTGCACAGTACTGAACCGAGTTTCTGAACCTCATTTAGAATTCAATTGCTAGTGAACCAAGGCCTTTTTGATATTTTTGAGCCTCTTTATCACAGTTTGGGTAGTGCCTGAGTAAAAACAAATCAGCTTCCTTTCTTAAAAGATACAGCACAGGAAAAGCTCCACCAAATCATTACACATCAGGAACATTACCAATGTTGAGTAGGTGGAAAACACAGGCCTCCCTGATAACCCCCATTCAAAAGAATAGTCCCTTTCCTCACCCACTCCTACCTTGCTTCAATAAAGTTCTTACAGCTTCAGATAGCCTTCTCTGAGTATAGCACTGTTGACATGTGTCAGATTAATGCAGTGATTTTAGTCATCACCAGAGAATAGTAACCTTTCACAGGCTCAGCAATAGATGCAGATTTTCTTTGTATTTCATGATTAATTTAAAACAAGCATAATGACATAGTGTCTTATCTTATCAATCCAGTCTAAAATTTCCAAGAGATCCAACAAGTCTTTGCAACTTAGAGGGGAAAATGAAAAACATTTAAGAGTACTCCAGTAACCCAAGTCCATGAGCTGGCAGTAAGTAACAGTGACAACCCCTGCATCACATTTTCCCTCGTGGTTTTGTTGGGCCGGGGTCTCTGTTCAATTCAATTTAATGCTATCAAAATAAACTTTGGCGTGTGCTCTGAGTTCTACAGCACCTGCAGCACTGTAGGTATGACTGGTCTTTCATTCCAGAGGAGTGTTTAACTGTCTCAAAACAAACCACCTCCCCTGTGCAGTATACATGTTGTTTCATTTTAGGGCTTGTCCGCATGTTTACATGTCAAACCACATAAAAAGTCATGCAAAATGTCATGTACACTAACCACATTTGAGAAGAAGTAAATCCATATCAACACTTTCTCCATTACAGAATTTTCTATGGAGAAATAAAGCCCAGTGCTGCTGAACTTGCTAAACCCTCCAGGGGCGGGGGGGGGGGAGTGGAGGGATTCGGGGAGGGGGATCTGCTGAATGAACATAACAAAAGTTCTGTGGCTTTGAACTGCAAACAAACCATAAGAACGAAGCATTTATCATTAAAAGCAATGCCCTACATATAGTATAAAAATATGAATAGTCATTTTATTGGACACAGGGTTGGAATTTAACCTGTGGGTGTGCACTGTAATAGATGAATGTGTATGGAAAGTGGCGCGGGCACTGGAATACCAAACTGGACTACTCAGGACAGAATCTGTATGAGAGATGAGACATTTTCATGGAATCAGAGGGAGGAGTGCAACTTTAACGAACCTGCCTGTACTGATTTTTGACTTTCGGAGATAAGCCAAGGAGATAAAATGCCCCCCCCCTGCAAATGCACCATAATGGCCAATATTCACTTGGAGCCCATTCTCCTCCTGTGGCTTGACACAGAGTATCGGAAAAGCAATGAAATGAGGGTTTGACATGAGAAATGAGGGTTTGCAAATCACATCATTACAGTACACATTATTTGATCTGAACAGCAGATGTTACAGTCTTTCTGCCTTTAAACATTACATTACTTAAACATTATTTTTGAGACGTTATATAACAAGAAACTGCAAGCTCCATGGTATCCCGTGTGCTAAGATACTGTACTTCTGTTTTTAGACATCAGATGCTGCAAAACAAAATCCAAGGCCAATTTTCCTTTTTTTTTTTTGCAAAACTGCAACAAATATGGGGTAGGTAGCATAAAATTTTTCTGTGCATACCATCTTGTATTAACATATGCTTTCTATTCTTCATGCCACATATAAGGGCAAAGAGTGAATATGACCATCACATTTTTGTGTAATGCTGTGCTACATTAGTAATATACAAGGTTGATAAAATGACACACTGTATACATTTTTAATGCAATGTCAAATTAGGGGCATTATTTTCATTTTGTTAAAAAGAAAGGGATTTAAAAGGGGTAGGATCTCAGTAGAGTGGTGAATTAGCTGGAAATTTCTTTTGCTTTCTTTGGCAGCCAACCACTTCCTCTAGCAGTGTGTGTGTTACGTCCCAGGTGTGCTGTTCTTGACCTCAGAGTTTTGTATTAAAACACACATTGCAGACCGGACTGAGCAACAGTCACCAGCCACTTAAAACGTTACTCAGACTCACTGCTTTTTGGTTTTTGATTGTGTTCGGAGGAATAATCTAACGTCACATAGCTGGTGTTGTTGCTATGTAATGAACTGTTTAGGGCTATAAAATGGATCTATTGTTTTAAGACAATCATTTACCTGTGGTTTTCAACCTATTGCGTCAATTTGCATGATTTATACCTTTGGCACTAAATTTAATCACTGTTATTCTAGATTACCAAACATCTGTCACACCTGTTACAATATCGGTCATGAACAATTATTTGCGTATTGTTTCTTTGGCAGTTCCACTGTTTGATTGGTTTAAGTGAGTGGTGAACTCATCAGTAAATGCTCAGCCTAGCTTTTCCAGTTCGGTACAGTACTGTGCAAAGGTCTTGAGCCACCCCTCATTTCTTTAAATGTTGCTAGGGAAATAGGTGCAAGGATTTATTGAAACACACACAAACATACATGGAAATAAATATATAAGGAAAAGAAAACAAGTTTGTACAGTTCTAGCAAGCTTGAAAATCAATATTTGGTATGACCACCTTCTTGTAATTTCTTTAAGTAGTTTTCAGAAATTATAGGACATAACTTTTGGGCTGGTTGGTCTTTGAATCACCTTGTTGATGCAAAAATACAATTTAATGCCTGTCAAAATATGTTATCTTTGGCATATTTCATAGATTCAACTAAAGAAATGCAATTAAATTGTGTGTTTTTGCAGCAGAGTGCTTATAACAAAGTGCCTAAAGATAAAATTGTGTTGTATTATTTGTATATAAGTGTAAAAATAATAAAACACCATGAAAGGTTTAATGCTTATTAGGCAACCAATCGAAAGCAATGATCTGATCAGATTTTCCATTTGAGAGAGGATGTTCTTTGGCTCTAGATATTGGATCTGGAGTTTTGTGTCCACAATTGACACTCTCAATATAATCGTAATTCCTGTTTCAGCTTTACATCACAAACTTTAAGTGGAATTAACCCCAGTCACACAAAATCAAGATTAGCCCTGACTGATGTAATGTGCTCCACTGGAAATGAGTCAGTAGTGGCGGTTTATAGAAAGAGTCTTTCCTGTAGTAGGTTCCACACAGAGTACCAAGCTTTAAGTAAAAAAACAAAACAAAAAAAACAAACAAACAAAAAAACCCAAACAAAAACATTAAGATACATTATACCTGTAGTTTTTAGATTTATTCCCACTGATTAGCAAACATTTGCATGTTAATATAATTCTGGTCTTCTAAAGAAAACCACGCCATCACTAATAGATTAATGATTTATGAGGCTGGCTCATGTGCTCTGCAGTGTTTGTGTGGCAGTTTTCTTTAAGGATGCAATATTTTTCAGACTATTCTTCAAGTATTGTCGGCATCATTGTTCAACACATGAAAGACTGTCAAACTTGTATAAACTGATAACTCAAATAAGGATTGTGTACAATTATAGAAGCATTGATGAGAGAACACGATGCACTAGCCAAACCCAAACAGCACGCCTCTGTTTATGGTTACCATTCCTGTCATCTACTGAGTAACTAATGACTCATTAGTGTGGCTCAAGATGTGGTGTATTCCTACGGCAAACATAAACTTATGAGATGATCAAACCTCCAGCTCACCATGGAACCACTGGAGATGCGGCTTTGGGTAGACCCATTTTGTTTCGGAAACCCAAGTTCTTATTCCTCTCATCTTCCTTTGGCTGTTGTCAACTACTATAATATGGTGGACATCCGTAATGTAAAACAGCTGGATGTGACCCTTCCAGGAATTCCCCTTGAAGCTTCCGTTGCTGTCACTTATTGATGCAAAGGGTAGACGAGAAATGGCCTGTTGCACTGGGTACCACAGGCATGCTGGGTACCAGCTAGTGAGATGCTTTGGTTTTTACATTAGGCTGAAGCAGTAAAGTTGAGCTAAGGGTGCTTTGAGTTCTTATCTTGGGGTTTAAGTTCTGCTAGTGGTCTGCCCAACAGGAAGGGAACAGTGACACAAATTCCCCATTCGTACTCCCATGACGACAGTCTCTGTGCTTCCTATTAGGTGAACACTGCCTGTTTCCTTCCCCACAAAACTGGAAGAAAGATTGGAGTGCTATTTTTACTTCAAGCCTGAGTGGAGTGTTGCACTAAAAGGACCACAACTTTCAGTGACCCACAGTTATTAGAAAGGGAAGCATGTGTGAGAGTGTGTGGTTGAAAAACACTTTGTCACAGCCCATTCAGTGGTGTGCATGATGGCCAGTAAACCAGTCTCTCAACTTTGAGGAGTTTTAGCATTTGATGACAGAATCACCTCAAATGTCACCAATAATGAGCTAAAATAATGTTCACAGTCTCACAGTGTAACCAGTCGTGTTGTTGGCTCCGTCACAGCATAAACACCAACTATATTATTAACAAGTCATTTATTTATAAAGCCTTCAAATTAGAGCAAGAGGTCATTTTGGTGTTTGACTACTGTAAAGCTACATTTTAACCTTACTTTATAAGTTAGAGGAACAGCTGCAAACATTAACAGCATCGAGATGTGTCCTATCCAGCTAGTCCTGCATCAAATCACTTCCAACAGGCTTGCTCTGATTTAAAACACGAAACAACTGAGAAAACACAGGAAAGATGTGTCTGCAATTTACATGCCAGATTAACAATTCATGTAATGTGCTTTGATACGAGGAAGTTAAATCTCAGCGGGATTTCCAAAACATTCTGTCCGAGTGAGTTAACTTAACAACTCACTATTTTTATGTCTAAGTTCAGGCCAGTGAATGGAAATCCCATCATCTGGATCTATTAAAATTGTGCTGAAAACGGTGTTTCTGGGGTCACCCTGCCCCAAAGTAGATTATAAGGCAGATTCATAGAAAGCTATTTGCATGTTGTAATTTCTGTAGATTATTGCACTATTGAGTAGTCAAGCAAACTAATTACAGTGCTTTAATGTGAAGGCTGAACTTGACCCCTTTGTGAGAGCTGCTGCTCTTCCTGCCTCCAGCTTACCCTCTTTGTTCTCTAATCGTCTTTATGTGATTATTTTATTTTATTTTTTTATTGGTGGGGGTGACTAAGACGTGTCCAAAGACAAGCTTGTTAAGTTCATTGCTGATTTTAATTTGGCTCTAGGTGCTAATGTGAGCATGCACAGTTGTCTGTCTCTCTGTGTTAGCCTTGATGAACTGACAACCTGTCCAGGGAGTACCCCACTTCTCATCCTGACAGCTTTAATAACCACCAAGAAAAACTAATCTGTCATTCTATAATATTTTGGTCTGGGCCAAATATCAGTATCTGTTACCAGAGCATGAATATTGACTGTAATATTTATATGTTTTAAGACTTGAAGATCTTGTCCCCTTAACTGTTAGACACTAAACTTGACTGAAGGTCTTCTTTTCTTGTGCTCAACTGACATTTGTTGAGCATGTGACAAATGGGTGTTTTTGACAAACATTACCCAAAAAAAGCTAATATTCTGTTATCTGCTGGTAAATGAGCCTAATAAGAAATGAAGTGACAGTAAAAGGTGGAAACACTCTTGAGCCTATCCATCCATTGTCTTAACCACTTATTCATTTCAGGGTCACAGAGGGGCTGGAGCCTATCTCCTGTCATAAGGCACACCCCAGACAGGTTGCCAGCCTATCACCGCAGTCTTGAACCCCTGACCACTTAATGATACAACATTTCAAAATTATTATGATAGTGTGAAAGGGTACTTGGAAATGAAAAAAGAGCTCAATAACTACTTCCATACCCTCTTTGTTTTTTGTTTTGTTGTTTTTTTTTTTGTCTTGTAGGTAGTGAGTATACACTGTAAAAATGAATTATTCAGTGAGTTTTCTTCAAAAGCAACGCAGAAGTACCTCTGTATTTTCAAGGGGAAAAAATCCACTGTATGGTATTCTTTGAAGATGGTTCATTTCCTAATGAACAGGCTCTCCACACATAGCGCAGGAGCTTCATTTTATTTGCAATTCTAAGACCCCTCTTTCCAGATTTTTTGATTTCCTTCTCATTTTTTAGAGTGCATTGACCAGTGCTTTCAAGTACCAAGAGTTCACAGTAAATTACGGTACTGATAAAAAAAAAAAAAATGGCACAAGTCTGGCATGGGTCTTTTCTCACTAGATTATGGTAACAAGACCTCCTGGCTCAATAATAGCAAAGCCCTTTAGATTTAAGGATGATTGCGAGCCCTCTCAAAATGATAAGTCTACGGAGCCGTCCTGAGCTGGCAGCAATCCGAATTCACTTGTGGTGCACTTTGATATCTTTGCAAGTGTGAGAGACGTCTGCGGGCTTGTTCAAACGACTGATTTTATTTTTGTTTTGCCTCTGACTCTGCACTTTTCAGGCAATTAGTGTTCAATGGAGGATAGGACTGCTGTGAGTCTTCACTGAACAACATGTAGAGCTGCTCCCTAGAGACCACCATGAGGGAAGTAGTTTTAAACATGCACTTTTGGGATGCCTGAAAATTCTGTGACAGGTTTTACAGCAGCACTAGTTTAGGTTAAAAGGCACACCCCGCCATAAACACTAGTACATGACATATTTATTTTAATCTTATTCCAGACAATTTTTTTTTTTAGTAAATTAAGAGACTTCTTCAAACAATGTTCAGGGACACCTCTTCTTCTACATAGGATTGTTCAATTATGGCATATGGAAGTGGAGCAAGCAAGAGACACAGAGTGCTGCAGGTGAGGCAGAAGCTCAGCAGGTAATGGAGGCCCAGATGGCCCAGCACAGTTGCTCTCTTTACTACAGGATTTAATTTGCGAGACATACAAACTTGTATATTGAATGAGGTGTGTAAATACACCTGTAATAATTTGGGAACTAGCCTTGAGGGGGAAAAAAAGAAAAAAGAAAGAAAAAAAAGGAATGCATGCCTGCATAATCAGTGACAAATATATAATACATATGCAAAACAATGTAAGACTGCAACCAAAATACCAAAACACTACAAAAGGAGCACTAGTAAGAGCAAACCCTCCACTGTCCAGATACCCACGCACAGTACTGCTTCTATAGCATTCACATAAAATAACATACAAATTTAGCCGCTGATGGACTGGCATTAATCTTGTAGTCTTAGTGAAGTGTTACACAGATGTGCGACTGGTAAGTTAAGAAGCGTTTACAACCTACATTGCATTTAGGTGGATTTCTAACTCTCAAAGTCAGATTGCCATCATTTCCTGAGCTTAAGTTACATGTGTCTCTTGTCTTTGTTGTCGTAAGGCTTAAAGGAAAGGTACTAATCCCAAAGTTTTGGCTTGTCTCTGTCTTTCCTTGGAGGCTCTTCATCAGTTCAAGTAACAATGTACAGGAACAGGAACAATGTCATGGTCCGGGGTCCACTAGACCCTGTGTTTTGTTTACTTGTTTGTCTATTTGTTTTGGGTTTTGATTGTGGGGCTTGATTATGTTTGCTTCCTAGTTCCTTGTGTTTCCAGGTGTCAAGTCTGTGTCTTTGTTCCGCCTTCTGTCTTCCTGTTTTATTTTGATAGGCGTCTGGTCCTTGTGCATTATGTCTAGTTTTGCTTCCCCTTTTGTTGTCAGTGTTATTAGCGTCACCTGTGTCACCACCTGTTTCCACCTTCCTCATTAGCCCTCCTGTGTATTTAAGTCATGTGATTCCCTGTTGTTGTGTCATTGTCTTTGTATGTTCTTCTGCTGTGTGTCCTATTCTGCCTTTGAATTTAGTCTGGTATTTTTGCACTGAGTTTTGCCACTAGCTCTACCTAGTCTGGCTTTGTGTCCAGCACCTGTAAATAAAGTGGAATTACCTTTTCTTGGCATGTCCTGCATAGGGGTCCTCTTTCTGCCTGCCACACAGCCATTACATAACAAACAATTTGTTTGCTCATATCTTTCTTCTTTAGCATCTGCTGGCATGATATTTGAAAGTACACAATAAATTCCCTACTGATTTCATAAGTTAAAAAGTCTGACAGAGGTAAACCATGAGTACCAAAATCTGCTGAGCAGCTGGCATGTGCTCATTTGTTGGCCTAAACACTGAAGTTGTAGGCTCAGTAAGTTGCTATATCTCCCTTTAAAGAGTGTTTGTAAGTAATAACATTACGCTAAATGACATGCAGGTAATGAGGTACTATGCGGCTAATTGCTCTAATTACCTGACGTGAAAAACGATTGTCTCCCAGGGATATGCCAGTTTGTAGCTTTGGAAAGAAGCGCAGCTGTCGCCAACGGAAGCTTTATTAGAGATAGGCCTAATTACAGACCAATTCACACAAATTACTTTCTGTCTAATGCACATGCAGCCGTGAGAGGGACAGGAAATTTGGGAAAGTAGAGAATGACGTGTTAGAATCCAGTCACGTTTCAGAAAAATCCTTAAACCACATAAAAAGGAATCACAAGATTTCTTGTAACTTTAATTAGCCAATGCACTGAATTACAATCACTTGGTTTAAGAAAGCTTAACAATCAGTCACTTATGGACACAGGTAATCCTTTCTGAGAGCTGTCCATGTTTTTAGCTGTTCATGAGAGAACAACCCAGTAGGATTTAATCATAGGACTTAGTTTCTGCAATTTTCAAGACACTACTTCTGGTTTTGACTTGAAATAAAAACATGCACCAGTATTTCTGAAATAAAGTCTAAGGAAATAAGTAAGCACATGAAATATTGCCCAATGTACACAAAAAGGGAATCTAGTTTTATAAAACTTCCCTGTAGTTTGGTATTAACACCGCCAAAGCAAACTTGGTAAAGGACATTAGAAACTTTCCATATGATTAGAAAATTGCCATATGACTAAAAAATCATGTTGTTTTCAGATGCTGGCTTTTTAATTCTAGTTACTACTGGCATATCTTGTAGATCCTTTCATCTTTCTTTCATCAGCAGCTGTTGCACCGCTGGCCTGGAACACTTTTCTGATCACTTTCTACAAAAAACTGTGAAACAGTGTGCCCTTTTCTGCCACACCATTGTAAGCTTGCCATTGGCAAAGTGAGATCAATGCATTTAAATGTGTACGGGCCTGCCTTTAATTCCCTTAAGGATGTGACCTCAGACAACAAACCATTGGAGGCATGTTGAGCCACTTACTGCTAGAGAACTTCAGTGAGACCAGACTGTTGGGCATATTATTAGTGCTGATAGGAAAATTAGTGCTGATTCACAGAGATCTTCTTATGGACTACAGCAGTAATGACTCATTTTTAAACTGACTGCCTCTGTTTCTGTCATTTGTATGTCTGTTTGTGTGTGCCTGGGTCATGCGTGTTGTCATTTTTTGTGTGGAGTTACCAGAAGTACAAAGGGAAGATGCAGATTGGTCAGCCCGTCATGCTTCTCTGCATCATGTGTGTGATCCAAGAACCTCATTAAGCCAATGAGTCTTAGAATATCTTCATGATCTGTGGGCATTACAGCACGCAGTAATTTGTTCCATACAGCCTCAGAAGTAGGAAATTTCTCGTCAGGCTTCCAATCTCCCTTTATTTTATCCTGAGGTAGTGTCCCTGTGGATACTATCCTCTTGAGTGCAAACAGGCTTTCAAGAGAGTAGTATTTATCAATATATTAGACATTATAGTATATATTTACCTCTTATACTAATTGTACAAAAAATCATATTTATATATAATGCATGCTTTAATCAAATGTACAAATATTTATTTAAAGATATGTTTCAGTTTATACAGAAACTTAATATCTTTTTATACACTTCTTTAGATTTTGCTACATTACCAGAGGATATGTTTGTGTGTGTGAGTCGACAGGAGAGGTTTTCATGTAAGCAACTGCTTTTTGATTTCCAAATCCTTGAACAACAGAAAGAACTTCTCCTATTTTACTACTTTACACAGTTACACAATTCTATAGCTCAGCACATACTGTACTTTCACAGTTCTTAGTGTGCAGTTCTGGAGCTCTGCAAGTCGCCGGTGCATTTACTATAATTAGTCTGAAAATTAAGAGTTTTCTGACATCTTGAATTTTTTGAGCTCGTCATACTGTTAGGATCAATGCAAATGACTTTCAGATTATAAGTTTTTTTTTTATAAAGTACCTATTTGCCAGTTTCAAATGAATCAACTATAATGATCAAATTAGACCTGCCAACATACATATATTACATTCAGAACATAATAGAAAATGATTAATTGGTCTCTGAGGTAGATTTTCTGCAGTGAAATATACAGAAGGAAACTAATTTGGCACATAATCTATTTCCTTCACACATAGAATTAACACATTTTTCAATATATACTTCATTCATTCTCAGGTAATAGGTCTGTTTTAAGGCTCAGACATTTTAAGGCTTCCCTGGGTTTGCCTGCCCTCTCTGACATTCAGATCAGATATTACCCAACTCAATGAAAAAATTCCATCCATCCATCTATCCATCCATCCATTTTCTGCCTCTTATCAAAGTCCTAGATGCAGGGGCAGCAGTCTAAAGAAAGACACCCAGACCTCCCTCTCCCCAGCCACCTCCTCCAACTCATCCAGGGGGACACTGAGGCATTGCACCTCAACTGGCCCCTTTCGATGACAAAAAAAATGATTACAACTAAATTATAACAGTCAGTACTGCTACAATAAGAGTATAAAACTAACAGGTCTGTGAGAGCCAGATTTCTTGGTGGTTGGTAGGGGATCACATACTTATTTCATGCAATAAAATGCAAATTAATTATTTAAAAATCATACAATGTGATTTTTCTGGATTTCGTTTTTAGATTCTGTCTCAATGTCAATGTCAAATGTTCATCAAATACTTATTTTCCCCACAGTATGTATACTAACAGGTGGTGACATGTCTAGGTAGTGTTATCAGGTTCATGCTATTGCAAAATGTAACCTTCAACCCATAATTTCACAGTAAGTGTTTTTCTTTCTTCCTTTTTTTGACACGTTGTCAATAGGCATCTGTCTAGAGTTATGAACTTTCTGGAATGGCGTCCAGGGAAACATTCACATTCTGAAAACTCCAAGAGGATTCCCCTTATTTTTGCTTCACATTTCCCCTAGACCTCTAAAATATACAATTGCCGTTTGCTCATTAAGGCCTCGATAAGGAGTGCCTCCTTTGTAGAGTTTCCACTTCTGGTGCTGAAAACCCCCTTTTCCTTCCCACTCCATCAATCCTTCAGATGAATGGGCTAATGTAGCTCCAGATCTGGTGACATTTAGAAGCTTCCACTGCTCTGTGTTTACATGTTCCAGTGGCACTTACTTTGGATGCAGGAAGGAAAAAGAAAAAAAAAAAGAAAGAAACACACACACACACACAAACATGCCCACATACTCTAGCTGCTAGTTGTAAATGTTGCAGTCCTTTCCAAGCACCTTCGTGCTATGTTTGGCTCTTACCTGCCATTTGTTTATTATAGAGTCAGCAGTTTAGTTCATTTAACAGGGGATTCCATTTTTCCCTGCAAATGGTTTCTGTTTAACTGTGTTTGCACTTTGGACAGCTGTTGTAATTCACTCAAGGGGGTGCTCATGATTTGCATGCAAGTGACTGAAATTTGCATGGAAATCAAATTGCTCTGAACCAAAAGCACTAAGTGTTTTCCTCCCATACTTAACAGCAAGTGTTGAATACGCACTGTTTAAGCAAAGTCTCGGCCCTTTCTGTAATGTGCTGCAGGTCCACTAAATTGTCTGTCACAAAGCTGTGCAGCACTTGCTCATCAAACAGGCTGGTTAGTCACATGTAGGAATAATATAGTGCTACTTACATCACCCCCTATCCAGTCTTTGAGTCTGAATGCCTATAGTTAAGCCAGTTTTAGTATTTTCTTCATTTTCCTGTCACCAGTGAATAATGTGAAAAAACGAATACTATCGAACTCGGTAGACTTTGATCTTTGACCTTTCAGCAAAGCTCGGCTGGAGGCACTGTGTGACTGGTGGCTTTCAAACATCGGCTTCTGTTGCCATGTTGGTTTTATCGGTTTGCTGCCTGGCAGCTGTGGAGGCCTCCGTAAAGACAAGGAGGCCTCCACAGCAGTGGCACTGAGGAAACAATGAATCATGCTTTTAATTGATGTCTTTTATGGAGGATATCAGAAATGCTTGGTTCTTTATTGGTTAGTTGTAGCACACACACACACAAAAAAAATTGTTGCATCCTGTTGCTATGTGGTGAAATGTTTCATTATGAACAGAACATTTTATCTTTGAATGCTTCGCATTTCAAAAGAAAATGTCACTTTCACTCTGACTGAGTGCGTGACATCTTATCATAAAACCGAAAGAATGAGCACCAGTTACAGCATCCTCATAAGCTGCTGCATCAAAGCACGTTCCCCTTGGTGTGAAGTCTGTAGTGCTTTTTAATTGATACCAGCACTTTCTTTCTTTTCTTTTTTTAATATCCCATCTGAGATTAGAAGGAGCTTTAATGGAATCAACCTTTGGCTTCCAAGGGAAAGAATTTGGTGGGTTGAAATCTGTTTTTGATATAGGAAGACAAATAATCAGGTCATTAAGGATAACTATAAAATGTGTTGGAAATTTAAGAAAAACACATGGAAAAACTGGAGGAGGCTGTGTGGTAAATAGAAAAAAACACTTAAAAGATTTCAACTTGTATAAATAGTGCAATATTAAAAGAGGAAAAAAGGGTAAGAAGGTATCAAAACTGAACTGTCAAAATATGGCAAAATTACATAATAAAACATAATTATTAATGAAGAATTGGATGATTAAAACATATAAAACAGCACACCTTAACTGTAATGCCGACATGTTTTTCTTTTTTTTCTTGGCAATCAATTGTAATATGTGTTGCTATTTTGGGGCCTGTTTTATTTTACAAGAGTGACACAGAGTTACAGGGTTTTGGTTTCTTAAGCCCTTTGATAAGTGTATCTTTAAGATTGCAGCATGGCAAGTAATGATAAAGGCAGTGAATATGTTGATCCACCCTCACACTCATTATCCAGCAATTTAAAAACATGCTGGCAGAGTGGACAAAGCTTTCAGAGGCACGTGGTCGTTATCTGCTTGCTCCAATTCCTTGGGAATCATGAGGTCTATTGTTATACCCAATGTCTTATTTAAAAGAAAGTGTTGACTGAGAATTAGCGCATCTTAGGATGTCGCACACAGGTGCCATTTTACTGTATTGGACTTGCTGAAATTTCTTTAAATGCATTTTCTTGTAAATCAACTAGTGGTTAAGCTCATGCTGAGATGTTTCCATTTGTGAAGTAAATGGAAATGAGATTTACTTTAGGTGACATATTCTTTCTGAGTGCAACATATAGGGATTTTTGTGCTGTACTTGCTTTTGTTTTTCAATTTTAAATATTCTAGAGAAGCCACAGTCATGCATGTTAAGGACAGATTTCTGATCTTCTTGGACATGAACTCTCTCCTTTGCATATATTTTGTTAAGGAATGGATATAGAAAGTTAAATGAACACTGCCCGGATGATCTGCTAAATAAGTTTATGAATTGGTTTCATTATGAAGTAAGAAATAGTAAATAACTATGAAACTGTGTGCATTTTCGGCACACACACACAGGAAAATGCAAAAAAAAAAGAAAGCTCTTGACATTCTGCTCAGCTTGTAGAGTAAGAGGACAGCTTGGAACTGTAAAGGTCATGTGTCAGATTCATGAACTCACAACTAGGAAAATCAGAGTATGGGGAAGGAATGGGATATGCTTTCCTTTCCATCAGTACTTATTTTGAGAGCTGCCCTTGAGCAAGGCATTGTTAACTACTTTATTAGTGCTACTCAGAGTCTGACAATTCTCCAAATCCACTGATTTTAGAGACAACTGGTACAAATTTGCCTTATTAAAAGAGGCTTCAGTGCATCTGCCTTTTTTTTAACCTCCAGCGACATTTAAAATTGTTTAAAATGTTTTTTGATTCCTGAACACAACTTTGTGCACTTTAGAGTATATCCACCGATTTCCTAAATATATATTAAATCTCTGGAATTATCTAGTACACATTTTATTCTACGTGGGAGGATATTAATAGACCTTGACCAAAATGATAAATCTCAAACACCACTTCATTATAGATATTTTCAGCTTGCTTAATTTTTTTTTTTTTTTTTACAGTGAAGGAGGCAAGCACACATTAAGCTGTTAGAATTCATTAACCAAAACATTTGAATGTGATCAAGATGAATTTCCTCTCAAAAACTGTTTTCCCTGCTGTGGCATTTGCCACTTTCCAAATCAGAAGCATTGTACCTGTAAAACCCTTGTGACCTTTCTGGTCATACTTTTAACAGTGCTTGTGCACAAAAAAAGGGAGTCCTGGGCAGGTTTTCAAGCAGTTATTGGGTATGTTTCCATTTAAATTCCATGAGCATCTGTTTATAGAGGTGTTTCCCAGTGAGCCTCTAGTACTGTCGAAACACTGGTTTTGTTTTGTTTTTGTTCTGGATATTGGAAAGAATGTGTTTCCAACATAGATGAACAATGCCAGAGACTCCTTGATGATGCTTCGTACTACACAACCACTCCCAGATGCTTAGCAAGTTTTATGAATATACTTTCCTCATTATTTGGGGATTTACTTGTTTGGAAGCACTCTGGCCGTGTTCATCAAAGTGCATAAATAAGTAGGTTTTTATTGTAAATTGTGGGAAAGCAAAAACCTTCAGTTATCGACTCTACCGAAAGGTTTGTGGGCAAAGCGATATCTTTGTATGTGAAATGAGCAATGTCGGTAAAGAAAAACAGATGCATTTGGGACCATTGTGTGTGTTAATCATAAAGTTTTATTCAGCGTTCCTGCATGCAGTTGTAAAATGAGTGATTTATTCCAAAATGGAAGAAAAACATCTCTGGCTTTGATCATGACCACAGACTTAGGTTGATTGATGTGCCTCAATTAATTGTGCATGATGCTAAATTTGCCTAATATGCCCAACAACACCTACCTTTCCCATGCATGTGCATGAACTGTAGACTATGTAAAGGTAAACGATGAGAAACGCTTATTTATTTAAATGCTTATTCCATCCTCCCCCTTTGGAAAAAGCATAGTTTAAAACTTAAAACAGGCTCCCCATTTGTTGATCGTTTAATGACGTAGCCCTTTTAGAGCATGGTTCTGCTGGTGCCTCTACAGCCCAGTGAGATATCCAACCCAAATACCTGTGGGTTTCAGGGTGAAGTGAAAAGTGTTTCTTTGCATGCCGCATTATTTTTCTCTGTGTGAAACACACCGCAGTAATTTGAGTGCTTTATTAATAGCTTTTCTTTTTGAAAAAAAATCCCTTGCTTTCTTAAAGTGAGTGCAGCTGCATTTAAAAGGAAAAAAAGTTTATATAATATTATTATAATATTAGGTCACTGAAGAGAATAGAAACCCTTGGTTTGTGAGTGACTGGATCCTAATTTAGTTCTACATAATGAAACCTTGCTTGCAAGCTTCAGCACTGCCTGTGGCTACATCACCTGTCAGTGAGTCAAATGTTCTATGTCTTGGTAAATAACAATCTCGGTTACACAGTTCATTCAAGTTTCCAGTTAATCTTTGGTTTACTTCAATTCAGTGTATCTGCATTAATCTATGGTCTCAGAGCTTCCCCAATAAAACCTTGAAATTGAATTGAATATAAAACTGTGATTATTATGCGTTTTCACTGAATCACTTGATAATACAAGTGTATCAGAATTTATGTCTGTCTATATGCTGTTATTTTAATAATAAAAAAAAAACAGGAGCCTGACTGTTTAAAAAACACAAAGTAAAAACAAACTGCAATTTAGCAATTTCTGCTGTCTAGAAGCTATCTTTGTGATCTGTCGGTCAAGTTGGAGTCAGTTTAGCTCAGTCAGGCCCAGATCATTAAGCTGTTTGATCTCACCCCCAAAAACAGCGGCACAGTGTCTCCTGACATGTACTGGGAACTGGGACTTTCACAACAAACAGGTGATTAGCATTGAAGGGGAAACAAATGGTGGACCTGATTCGGGACAAGCCTTATAGGGAAGATTACTGGCAGGTGGGGCCCATTGGCGAACAATAGCCCAGTCCCTGGTTTGAAGGGCAGATGATTGCTGACAGATGGAAGCCTCTGAGTCTCAGAACAGTGCAATCAGGTGCAAGAGGAGTACACAAATGAGGGGTGGAGGAGTGGGGGGGTCAGTTGGAAGAAGGCAGTGCCACAGTTACTACCAAGCAGATGAAAGGCCTGTATGATGTCAGCCTCGCTCAGCATACATATCCACACTTAGCTTCGCCTCAAGTTAGGCTGATGTAATGCCCTCCCTCGACGTGGGGCAGGGTTCTTTGTCCCTGGGAGGTCTAGAAGGGTCATAGGCAGTAAAAGAACTAGAACTACTAGAAAACTATTGATGGGCACCACCAGAAACTCCGTAGCTTAAACATTAAACATGCAATCATGGCAACCATGTTTCACATCTTGGTTCACTAACAGTTGTTCTTTGTTCTTCTTCTTCTTTTTTTTCAATTTGATATACTTGTTTCACTGATAAGTCAGCTAAAGCAAATGGCCACACACATCAGTGAAAAATTCTCTGTAATTATAAAGACCACTATAATGGACCCCAGCATAACCAAACCTAATGGTTTTTAGTATAAATTGTATTAGTTCTCAGTTTTGATTTTAATATGATCAATAACAGGAAATGGGTCATGATAAATATGTCAAGATTATCGTATTTTGAGAGTAATTTACATGGAGTATGCCAGCCTACTACATGTTCAGCCTGGTTGAGTTAACTGACCGAGAGAACTGGGCTTGTGATGTGTGCCCTTTGACTAAATCTCAAGATTCCAGAACTGATGCTCAGAATAAATAGAATAGATGAATATATAAAATCCCAGCTTCAGTCCTCTACCAGAACTGGGAGCTTGAGGATCCTGCACAGTATCTTAGTTGTTCCCAGGACTCTTCTGGACAGAAATCTTAGATGTCATTCCTGAAATCTACCAGAGCCATTCTCCCAGTTTGGGGGTCACTGCCCCAAGTGTTGCAATTACCACTGTTGAAGTGAAGGTCACCTACCACATTTGCTCTAGCTGTTCTCTGAGCCCTTAGTAGTTATCAAGCTTCTCATGCTCCTGGTTCCATGGTCATTCTTAACCACCCTTACAGGTATATGCCATTCGGACCACGGGACTTCCAGGCCATACTTGGTACAGATGTTCCTGTATACTATGCTAGTCACTTGGTTATGGCATTCCATGTATGCCTTGCCTGCTTGCATCTTGCAACCTGCTGCAATGTGCTGGATTGTCTCACGGGCATTTCTACACAGCCTGCACCCTGGGTCTTGCCTGGTGTGGTAGACCTCATCCTTTATCAATCTTGTGCTTAGAACTTGTTCCTATGCTATGATAATTAGTGTGTCTGTGCTATCTTTCAGCCCAACTTTGTCCAATCAGTTGTAGGATTTTTCTATATCAGCCACTTCTTCTATTATGCAGGGGCCTGTCCTTCCATGATAGCGCCTGTTCTTGTTCCTCTACTTTCTCGGGTTTCTGCTGCTTGAGGAACTCACTAAGCATGCAATCAGTTTTGGCCATCTTCCTGATGTACTCATGGATCTTTGCTGTGTCATCCTGGGTAGTGGTTCTGACACTCACTAGTCCTCGGCCTCCTTCCTTCCACTTAGTGTACAGTCACAGGGTGCTGGATTTGGGGTGAAACCCTTCATGCATGGTAAGGAGCTTTCTAGTCCTGCTGTCAGTGTCTTCTGTCTCCTTGTTTGGCCAGCTTATCATCACAGCAGGGTTTAGGTGTTGACTGCCTGGATCTTGTTCTTCCCATTCAGTTGACTCCTCAGGACTTGTCTTACTCTCTGCAGGTATTTGGCATAGGGATGTTCCTGGCGATTAATTTAATAGTCGACTAAACAAGAGAAAAAAATTAGACTAACCGACTAGTCTAAAACTAAGAAACACTCAGATATAAAATTAATTTTTTTGCCTGTTTAATGGACAGTGTCAAAAGCTGTCTAAACAAAGGCATTTGAAACCAATAATCGCATTCTGCTATGATGAATCACACTTTAAATACTGCATCCAACTACACTTCTCCAGTCTGAATGACAGTCCAGTGTCATTGCTGGAGATCCTAGTGGTGTGGATCAATGAATCAATGTCTCATTCACTCCTGGCATACAGTTTGATGTCATCCATGTAGAGGAGGTGTCTGATGTTTGCTCCATTCTGTAGTTGTTATCCATGGCCAGCCTTGTTAATGAGAGGGGTTCAGTCTGGTCTTATAGTCTTGAGAAACTGCTCTGTCTACCAGTAGCTTGTGTTTTGCTCCTCTGGTGTTACACTGTAAACCCAGATTTTGATTCGACTTAAAAATATTGAGTTCATATTACTTAAAATTGCCTAGTATGTGAACATTACTTGTTAATGCTGAGTAAGCTGAACTGTTTCATATTACTTAAACATCTGTCATTTTGCAACATTACTTATTAATTCTGAGTAGAATGTAATTTTTGATGGTCTGTCTTATTGTAATTATGTGTTTGAGTTCAAACAACTTAATATCATCAGGTTTTGCACCCGCTAAAAATCGTGTTTATACCAGTTTTAAAAGACTGGCTTGATGAGCGGCAGCACGGTGGCATGGTGGTTATCACTGCTCCCTCACAGCTAGAATGACATCTCAAAGGTCTGGGTTTGATTGCACCTTGGCCCAGGCCTCTCACTGTGTGAGGTTTGAAAGAGTAGATATTTGGTCTTTTTGTTTGTTTTTTTGTTCACCCTCTGGTTCTCTACTTGTACAGTTTTTTATTGGTCCATGGACAAATGTTATTTGTAAATATTAATGTACCAGTGTTCAGCAGGGCTGAGTATTATCATGTTTGTTTATTTACCAAATTTAAACTGACACAGTTCAACATTGTAAAAAATATTGTTGCTACAGGCAGCACGGTGGTGTGGTGGTTAGCACTGCTACCTCACAGCTAGAATAGCTATCTAATAATCTGGGTTCGATTCCACCTTGGCCTGGGTGTCTCTCTGTGTGGAGTTTGCATGTTCTCCCTATGTCTGCTTGGGTTTCCTCCTGCAAGCCGAAGACATGCAGTTACTGGGGTTAGGTTAATTGATCACTCTAAATTGCCCACAGGTGTGAATGGTTGTCTGCCTCGCTCTGTGTTAGCCCTGCAACAGTCTGGCAACCTGTATGGGGCGTACACTGCCTGTCAGCTGGGATAGGGTTCAGCACCCCCACATTCTCAGTCCACTGCTGTTTACACTACTGACTCATGACTGTACGGAAATGCACAGCTCATAATACACATACATACACGACCGTGGTGGGTCTCATCAGTGAAAAAAATGAGTATGCATACAGAGAGGAGGTGCAATGGTTAACAGACTGGCGTAAAGTTGACAACCTGTCTTCTAATGTGGACAAAACCAAAGAGATGGTCAGGGACTTTAGAAAGACACAGAGTGACCCCTCTCCACTGGACACCGACAGCTCCTGCATGGAGATTCTCAAGATCACCAAATTCCTTGGTGATCAGCTGGCAGAAAATCTCACCTGGTCCCTCAACACCAGTGCCATAACCAAGAAAGCCCAACAGTATCTCTACTTTCTGAGAAGACTGAGGAAAGCTCACCTCACATTCTCACAACATTCTACAGAGGAACCATTGAGAGCATCCTGAGTAGCTGCATCACTGTCTGGTTTGGGAATTGCAGTGTGCTGGACAGGAACACCCTCTAGCATGTAGTAAGGACAGCTGAAAAGATAATGGGGATCTCTCTCTTCCATTTCTCACAAACATTTTTAATAACCTCTGCATTCACAAAGCTCTCAGCATTGTGGATGACCCATCTCACCCATCACATGGACTTTTTGCTCTCCTGCCATCTGGGAGGAGGTACCGTAGCCACCGCACAAACACAACCAGACTGTCAACAGCTTCATTCCACAAGCCATCGGGCTCCTGAACTCCAATCTGAACTGATGGACTTGGACACAGACTGACACCCACACATGTGATGGACTGACATGCACATATGACAGACCCTGATACACAGACATGCATACATTATAGACTTACACGCACACACATTTATGTTGAACTATGCCATGCACACACACATATATACACACATACATACATGATAGACTCTTGACACACAACCTAATGTACACAGCTATTTTATTGCACTACTGTGCCAAGCCAAGTTTATTTATAAAGCACTTTAAAAACAGCAACCACTGACCAAAGTGCTATACATAAAACACATCAGGACAAGAGAAAAATTAAATTTACAAAGGTAAAAAATTTAAAAGTTGCACACAAATAAAACAACTATAAAATGCATAATTTATCCTTACAATAAATCAGTAAAATAATACACACAAATAAAACTAATGATAAAAACATGATTTTATTCTAGAAATAAATAAATTAAAAATTTCAATAGACAACCGCTCATATTAATCAAAGGCCAAACGAAATAAGTGCACCTTAAGAGCAGACTTAAACTTGGCCAATGAAGAGGCCTGTTTAATGTCTAATGGCAAAGCGTTCCAAAGTTTTGGAGCTGCCACAGCAAAGGCTCTATCTCCTCTGAGCCTCCGCAGTGTCCTCAGCACATCCAGGTACAGCCGATCAGCTGATCTGAGAGACCGGGAAGGAGAATGTAAGTGCAGCAACTTGGAAAGATAAAAGGATTTTAAAATGAACTCTAAAATACACAGGCAGCCAGTGCAGTGAGGATAAAACAGGAGTAATATGCTCTCCCTTTCACGATCCCATCAATAGGCACGCAGCAGCATTTTGAACCAGTTGCAGATGGGCTAGAGCAGACCGGCTAACACCAACATATAAAACATTGCAGTAATCCAGTCTAGTGGTAACAAAAACATGGATCACTACTTCAAAATGCTTCTTTGATAACATATTTTTTTATTTTTGCCAGCTGCCTCAAATGAAAGAAGCTAGAACTCACCACTGCACTGAGCTGATCCTCCAATTTGAAACTCTCATCCATAATAAAACCCAAATTTGTGACAGATGGCTTTAAATATTGCGATAATGAACCCACATCCACAGGGGAAGATCCAGCCAGGACGCTAGGGCCAAAGACATTCACCTCTGTCTTTTTTTCATTAAAATTCAAGAAATTTAGAGCCATCCATGCTTTAATATCATCATGACACTCAATTAGGGTCTGTATAGAGTTGGCTTCCTTGCATTTCAAATGCATATAAATCTGAGTATCATCAGCATAGCAATAGAAAGCAATTTTATGCTTTCTGAGAATGGTTCAGAGGGGAGCAGATACAAAGAAAATAACAGAGGTCCCAAAATTGTACCCTGTGGTACTCCACACGATGATGGAACAGGGGATGATTCAAACTTGTTTAGATTTACGCAGAAAGACCTTTGGGCCACGTAAGACTTAAGCCATTTCAAAACTGTGCCATGAAAACCAGCACAATGCTCTAAATGAGAAATTAAAATATCATGGTCCACTGTGTCAAAAGCAGCCGTTAAATCTAAAAGCATTAAAATCGCATGATCTCCTGGATCTAAAGTCAAAAGAATGTCATTAAACACCCTCAACAATACAGATTCCGTACTGTGGAGTGGTTTAAAACCAGACTGAAAGATCTCAAGAGTATTATTTTCATCTAAAAAGACTTTCAACTGGTTATAGACAACTTTCTCTTAAAGAAAGAGAAGGGAGTTTGGAAATGGGCCTAAAATTAGATAACACACTGGAGTCCAATCCAGGTTTTTTGATCAGTGGTTGAATTGAGGCATGTTTAAAAGATTTAGGATCTATGCCTAAAGACAAGCTACTGTTGATAATAGCCAAGACTAGTGGACCTAAGGCAGCAATATCCTCTTTAAAATGTCAGGGAGGAATGGTATCTTTTGGAGATCCTGAAGACTTCAGATGACTAACAGTCTCATACAGCAAAGGCAAAGTACCACTGTGACTGCACTTCTGAAACATTGCACAATATTAAAATTTGCACTTACTCTGTTATCTTGCTGCTAGAATCCATGCTGCTAAATTTATATTAATGTAGATCATCCATTGTACTGTTTTCTTACTTTACTACTTTTTAGAATAAGAACTTTATTCTCTATTTATTGTAGTATATATTTTTCTTGTATTTAAATCTATCTTGCACTATTTGTTCTATGTAGCACCCCTGGTCCCTGGAGGAACATTGTTTTATTTCAATATGCGCTTGTATATATCTGAAATGATAATAAAACCTCAACTCAATTCAACTCAAAATTGTGTTTGACAGCGTGGAAAAGCATAATAGACTAGAAGCCCAAACACCCACAAATGCAGGCAAATGAGAATGACCTTCCTTATTGAACTTACATATAAGCTTTAGACCTACAGTATGTTACACCACTTCCTCGTTTGCTCCCTTGACTTTGTGTTAATAATTGTGACCCCTCAACTGTGCTTTCATAAATGATGTGTAAATATGTGTTGTAATAAGCTTCTATTTTATGAGAAGAGAATCTTTTTCCGCATTAGATGTTTCCTGCTTTTCAGGAAAAAGCTCACAAATCTGAATGTGGATTCCACTGGAATGAGCTCTGACAGTGATCTGCAGGTCAGCTGTTAACACATAGTCCTTACTGGAGAATAATGAATGACGGAAAAGGATTAGCTATTATTGTGAAGAAAATACACAACTACAGGTTTCTGTCATGCTTCACTTGTGAGGGCCAGTAGCCAATCCAGTCTGCCACGAGACTGGGTTGATTATACAGTAGTAGTAATACAGAAGTCATGCTCAGAGTCATGATGTTTATCGCAGTGCATTTCCGTGAAGTTAAAAGTCATGCTGAGTAGGACCACAAAAAAATTTCAGCCAAGTCAGCTAGCGGGTAAAACACCACTTTTAATCAGACAATTTTGCAGTGAGAAGATCTTGGAATTTGAGTTCCACAGATATAAAATTGCTCCATGTCTTCTGGTGGTTGTCTTGGGCATCAGCAGTCTTTAGGTTTTTAATTCTTTTCACTTATTTTAGTACCCTATTTGGCCTTCTACTAGCCAGTGGCTCCATAGTGCAGTGGTTTAAACGTTTGATCCAGCTAGGGGACACAAATCTCCAGGCTGCATCAGGGGTAAAAAATCAAATCAAAACATGTGGCACTATCTGCTGTGGTGACTCAGGTGTGAATAAGGGAGCAGTTAAAAGTTGCTTTTTGATCTCCTGCTGGTCGCCATCCCCCCAGATTAAAGAACCACTATCTGAGACCAAGGCTGAAGACTATCAGCTAAATCTAAGCCATAATCAAAGTTGGCCAAAACGTCAAAATTCTACTTCCAGTAGGAGCACGTGCGTCATGTAAAGTTTATAAGTTTGTAAACGCATTCTCCACTCACCACATACGTATGATTCCCAGTCAGCTATGACAAAGCGGGGAGTTTCTGGGAAATGTGACATAGAAGCAAATACAATTATACACAGAGATGCAGCTATAATTAAACATTTCAAGGGAGTGGCAGTGCACCTGGAATGCCTCCCGAGTGGAAGTAACACTGAGTCTCATCAGGACGGCGCCATAATGATTTTAACACCGGGCTTTATTCCGGCTGTTACCATAGCAGAGTCTGGACCCATGCAGCTGGCAATTACTTTAAAGACAGAGGCAGACCAGAATAGATAGAGTAAGACAGAGAGGAAAAAAGATAACCAGATAGTTAAACAGTGAGACAGAGGACAGAGAGGGCACCTAAACAAGCCATAGATGTTAAGATATGGGACGTGGTAAGCCACAGTATTAATGACATATCTAGGGAATCTGGAAGAAACACATGAGTTCAAATAGTCATTATACATCTTGACTCATCATTAGTACCACAGATTCATAAGCAAATACAGCCATGATCTGTGCAAAAACCACAGTCACAACTTAACCCAGTACCAGCAGGCAGATTGGTTGAAGCCGTAGGCATGGTCCACTACTGTAGGTGTATATAGTTGCAGGTAGGCCTTTTAAAAGGAGTAGTAAGTGATAAAATGCCATCATGAAGGATTACATTATCTTTTTTACTTTAGTGCTTGCTGTAGTACTTTGCAGTATATTGCAAAGTAGCCTGGACTGAACAGTCTATACAAATCAGAGGAATGCAAAATTATTTGAAAGTAACAAATTTTAAAAAACAAACAAAAAAAACACTAAGAATTGTGAAGGACCACATAATCAAGCCAGAACAAAAAAATAAATAAATTATGACAAATACAGACCAATATTAATTGATTTTACCCACGGTTTTTACATGTTTAAAAATTCCATCACCAAAGTGCATTTGTGTTAGTGTTACAGTGAGGTTACTACACAAAAATAGTGGCATCCAGTGAAATATAACCTGCTTCCCTCCACCATTTCCTTTGGCGCCACCACTTTCATTTGTCAAAAAACCAGAAGATGTCCAAAAGCCATAATTCTAATGATTCACATAAATTTATTTTTGCTACGCATTTTCCACCAAACGAAAGGGGGCTGCAAAACAAAGGGGTGGGGTGGGGGGTCTGCACCTCTGCAAAATGTTTCTTTTTTTATGCGCAAACATGTGACCATTTTCAGGGGTAGTAGGCACTGCAGTTTGGTAGCTGAGCAACATGCAAACATACAAAGCTTCATTCGTAAAGCAGATGGATCAGTTATATGATACCCTTCCACTTTAGTCATGGTCTCGGTTCCTGGTTTCCTTATCCATTGCAGCAGGGCAAAAATGGAAAGTATGAATTTCAATTATTTTGTTTTTCAAATTTTCTGCATCCCAAAATAACTTTTCAGTAATTGCATCTCTATATGCTGGTTCTATAAAAAGTACAGCCTTTTCCTTAAACCATATGCACAACAAGCACATGTCAACTGTGTCCAATATCCGTTGGCCTGGGAAAATTCCTGATGTTGTTAAAATGGCGGTCCACATAAGCACGTGTTCCTTCTGAAATGACCTCAGTTTATTTTTAAAAACTCATTAATGATATTCTTTTGTTTCACACTTTGTCTTGGTTTTCTTTCTGTCTAAGTGCAGGTTTTAGTGTTGTGGTGGTATTGTACACCGGTGCTATTTTTGTCTGTTCAAACATTCCTTTGCTCCAGTCTTTTTTTTTTTTCAGGAATCACTTAAAAAGTCAAATTACTTTATTATTTGCACACTTTAGTGTCATGTAGAGTAGTTCAGCAGGCTTTACTGCAGTTCCAGGTCACCACCTTAGCTGTTAATCTAACTATGGCAGTGTGTGCCTAGGTTTCACAATCACCCTTCCAATATGGTTAAATGCAGGGCATACACTTGCAGAAAATGGATATCTGCGATAAGAATGGTTCAGGTTTTTAAACATTTAGCTTACATATCTAAAAAAAAGACAAAAAAAGAGTAGGGCGGAGATAATGAAAATGCACAAAAGGGCAAGAAAGAGTGCAAACCTGCAGCAATAGCAAAGCATTGAACTTCATTTTCTATTACTATTCTATTACTCAATGTCAAGTAATTCTGCGGCCACAGTTTTGCATCTGTCTTTGTAACAACTGCAGACTTGAGCGTTGCTTACATTATTACTACTATACCCTGCATATGAGGGAGGCCGAAAACTTAGAGCAGCATTTGATCTTTTGAGAAAAGGAAACATTACCTCAGTCATTCACCAGAAGAAAAGAAAAAAAAGTACTCTGGTCAATTGTTTACATTTGATTTTTTGCTGAAAATCAGATGTAAGAGAAGAGAGAGAGAGAGCAATTGTGGTTGAAAAAATGTGGAAGGGGGCTCAGATGAACTAATATTTCAGTGAATGTAAAATCAGCTGGGTTTATTTTAAAGCAGCCCTCTATTTTTATAGTAATTTGTGCTGCTCATTTCATAATGTTAGTCTTGGACCTGGCTTGGTGAGAGTGCAGAGCCGCATTAGATTAGCCATCTGCACATAAACACAGACCTATTTTGCAAATAAAAAAAAAGAAGTGCAGGGATGAGATAATGGCACTATCTTCTTAAAGTAACAAGTAACAAAAGGTGCACTATTTAGGTGTCATATTTGCACATCGCACTGAGCAATGTAAATAAGAAAGGCAATCGACACGGGCTGAGCAAATCCACTGCACAACAGTGACTGACTACAACTGAATGATTTGTGTGTGTGATCCAGGCTCAGCCACATCAAAATGGTGTGAACCTTTACTGCTCAGAGAGAAGCTGAACTTGATGAGCACATGGTAAGGGCGTTGTCCATTAAAGAAAACCCTTGATTTTTCTCAGAGATTTCTGGGTTTGTAGAGCTGCTGTTTAGGTGGTCTTGTGGAAAGTGAGGCACCGGAGGGCTCCCAGGGTCTGCACAGTGTTGAACTTTTTTCTCGTGGTCCTGGTGTAAAGGCTAAATGTTATTTTTCTCTCCTCTCTGGTACTCACTGTTCTACTTGTTTCCCGCTGACTTAATGAGACATCAAAGACCAGTGTGATTAGTGCTGTGTGAAGTCATTGGACTGGAAGTTCTTGTGTGCCAGTTCCAGGGTGAAACAAACACACACACACACACACACACACACACACACACACACACACACACACACACACACACACACACACACACACATGACTGAGTTGGTGTCGTAGTTGGAATTTAACACTTCTGCTGTGAGGTAATGCAAACTTAGTGTTGATACACTGAGACTCTTTAGCTGAGAAACAGTAAAAAGAAAAAAAGTGCAACTGGCAGGAAAAGAAGGTTGCATGCTATTTTTTTGTCTTAGCATCTGGATTGTAGACGTCGCCATACAGTAGCAGACCATAGCTCACTATTCTGTTCTGGACACAGAAGGGTAGACGGTTATCAAGTTGCTGAAACTACATTGCAGTCTCCTTGTCCTCTGTAACATAATCTGAGATGGGAGAACAGAACTGAAAAATCTCTTCATTTCCTCTTTTCCTCTTCTCACACTTGGGAAACTTTGAAGTTGGAATCCATCTTGCTGACACAACGTCCTTTGCAGACAGGAAAGGGAGGGTTTTCATTGTTTCCCAGTCATATGTAAAGTTCAATATCTGAGACAGATTTTTTTTTCGTTCTGACCCATATATTCTACTTGAGTCAGGAAACACTGATAGCTGATTTATACTGTTGAGAAACTGTGACCTAATCAAATATTGAGATTAACAAGTTTTGGATGAATGATGAAAAACATGCAAGAGATTTCAATAACAACAATGAAATAGGGGGATGTGAGAATATGAGATAATAGTACTAACCTTTATTTCAAATGCTCACTGCTAACCATATTTATGGGCATTTATAACCCAAATTCCAAAAACGGTGGGATGTTGTGTAAAAAATAAATGAAAACTGATTTGCTAATCTCACAAACTCATATTTTAATCACAATAGGACACAAAAAACATGGTAAATTTTTAAAATGAGAAAATGTACCTTTTTAGGAAAAAAATAAGATAATTTTTAATTTGATGGCTGCAACAAAAACATTGGCCAATTAACAGCTGGCAACAGGTCAGTAACATAACTGAGTATAAAAAGAGCACACAGAGGCAGAGTTTCTCACAAGTAAAAATGGGCAGTTTCACCAATCGGGAAAAAAAAACAGCAAGAAAAACAAAAGTTGTGGAACAATTTCCTAAAGCATAACATAAAATTGTTTAGACTTTGTCTATTTCAGCATCTACAGTACACAATCTCATCAAAAGATTCAGAGAATCTGGAGAATTCACTAAAAATCAATATTGGATGGGCTCAGGAACACATCATTGAAATTTTTGTGTCCCATCCACAACAGCTTAAACCTTATGCAAAGAAAAAACATATGCAAACATGATCCAGAAATGTTGCCCCCTTCTCCGGGCCAAAGCATATTTAATACAGACTGAGGCAAAGTGGAAAACTATTATGTGGGCAGATAAACTGAAATTTGAAATTCTTTTAGGAAAACTTGGACACCGCATCCTCTGTACTAAAGACAGGTAGGAGCAACCGGCTTATTGCCATCAAATTCATGTAGGGTCTTTAACTTACAATACAAAGCACGTTGAGGTGACAGTTTATGATTCGATGCTATATAAATAACATTGAATTGAAATGAATTGAAAATAAGCTATATCTTTCTTAAAATTGTAAATTTTCTCAATTTTAAACATTTGACATGTTTTCTAAGTTCTATTGCAAATAAAGTATGACTTTATGAGAGGTGAAAATCACTGCATTCTGTTTTTATTTGTTTGTTTCTTACGCAGCGTTCCAACTCTTGATCTTGGGGTTGTAACTTCATGTCATGCATGCCTTTTCTCTTTAGTTTTTCCTGAATTCAATAAATCACCATAAGCTTGCGCAAAAGAACAGACCAACATTATGACAGAGGGATCAGATTATTTGATTGTGTGTAGTGAACACATTCCAGGCATTGCTTCACTTTCTCCCTAAACAGGTTAAGTCATTCTACGTCCTTATGCAGATCGATCATGTTCATATTGTGCTCCCACACACTGCAAGCTTATTTACTTGCGTCCCTTCCTTTGATTTCACTCCTTCTACCGGTTGCTCGTGATCTCATTCTTTGCTAAATAGAAATGTTCTCATTTGTAAACAGTGTCTGAATATTTCCAGTATGGGATGTGATGCAATTACCCTACCAGCGATCACTGGTATTCCTCTCATTGTGCTATCATGTACAATCAAGGGTTGGCCTGATGTTACAAACAGATGAGATTTTTTTTTTTTTTTTTTTTAGTGGATTCTGGTTAGCAACAGTAAGAAACAACTGTCTTGTTTGGCTTTTTTTTCCACTGTTTGTGTATTTTTGCTGTGATGGTCTAAAGGGAGGAAACTGTGAGCAACTATCACTATAAGGTTGAATAATAAGTTTTACTCCACTTTTATTTATGCACAGTGGCTGAAATAAATCACAGTACAACATTTGTTAAACACATTATACTGTAGATGACCTAAGCCCTCACAGAATAACATATTTACAGATGATAACATTTAATGAACGTGACATCTCTAAGGTGACAGTCATTGTTTTATCAACACATGCACCAATTTTTAAACTATTTTACAATTTATTCCTCTCCCCAAAATACTATTACGCATCACATTGCATCTTTTCTCTCTCTCACACTCTTTATTTATTTTTTTTTTTTTAACTTTTCCATTATACTTGCCTACTGTGAATAAGATATCCCCTCCTGGGTGATTTACAGCTTATCACAGCCTGATACTGACTCTGTTTTTCCCTGCTGTGTCTTGCCACAGCAAAGTGGCATTTAATTATGCAGAGCAGCAGGAAGATTCTTGTTGGAATTGAAGAAACAGAGGGTAATAAGAAAAGGAGAAAAGGGTAGAAAGACGATGTCACTGAGTCATGGAGAGGCTTTCTTCCGCCATTGGAGCTGAATAATGACCTCACCTAGTTCTTTTCATCACTTAATTACAGTCATTAACTTCAGGTTAATCATAATCATGTCTTTCACTGAGAGGGAGACCCTGCTGAATAAATATCATCCTGTTGAGGATGAGGAAATCTATTACTGTTTTGTTGTACCGGGTTCAAGATTCAAGATTCCTTTGTTGTTACATCTCATTACAGGCCATAGACAGAAGAGAGTGAAATTCTTGAGCTTTGGCTATGCAGCATTGTAGCAATTGTAAATGACCAATAGAGAATAGAGTGGGCCTCATGTCAAACTCTTACAGCCGTCAGAGGTAAAAAGATTTTTTTTTTCAACCCCATATCCCAGAGGAACTCATCTTGTCCTAGGACAAGGTGAGTTCCTCTGGGACATGAACACAAAAAAATCTGCGGTTGCTCACTGTTTCTGCAGCGGTAGTGCAGCGGTCCAGCTCTCTCTCCTTTCCTCCAGTAGTCCACAGTCAGTTCCTTGGGTCCACTGATGTTGGAAGAGAAGTTGTTCTCCTGGCACCATGCACTGTGTCATATTGTTGACCTCTGTCCTGTAAGCCGTTGTTATTGTTGGTAATCAGGCTTACCATTGCTGCATTGACAATGAACTTCATCACCAAGTTGGACCTGTGCATGGCTGCACAGTTGGAGGAATACAAGAAGCAGAAGGGTAAGCCCAAAACAAATCCCTGTAAAACTCCTGAGTGGTTGTGGCTCAGGAGGAGGCAGGTCGCACACTAAAAGGAAGGTTGAGGGTTTGATCCCTGGCTCTTCTAATCCACATGCCTAAGTGTTCTTGGGCAAGCTACTGAATCCCTGTATAAATGTGTATGTGAATGTGACTTTTCGTATGAAGTACTTTTAGCATCCAGTTAGAGTAGAAAAGTGTTATATAAGTATTAATCCATTTAACTCCTATTTTGAGGGTAAGAGGGGTGCCCAGCCTCACCATCTGATATCAATTCAGGTTAATAGGCTCAGCGCATCCTAGTTCCTCTTTTAAGCAAGATGAATGCATTAGTCCTGTTATTTACTACTTTCATCTTTACCCAAGTTAAGGATGATAACCTGCGGCCAGGGTAGTGTGCATATGCTGTAGGTGATGGAAAGACACTTCTTGCAACTTTTGTCTTGTTGAATACCTGTGAATACATATTGGGCACTTCATACCTGATCATTTGTTTACCTTTGCTTACTCTAGCGTTTGCACTAGTCTTCAAACATGCCATCTCTTTATTGTAGGACGAAAGCAGTGTAAATGCACCCTCTGACCAACATGTCTTCAAGTCAACTATATTTCAAGTATGTGGACTTTAGGCAGAATAGATAGACAATGCATGGAAGTATGGCCATGGGAACAATTTACAATTGTGCAGTTGGAAGATCTGAGAGTCACAACTTCAGCATTTAACAGATGATGCAAGAGAGTCACCAGTCGGTGTCTAGGCCAGTGTGACTGAGGCTTATACTGAAGAACTGGCGTAAAGGAATGAACAATAAAAGTGTGAAAGGAAGGTGATGGGCATTACAGATATCTGCAAACAGAATCGGTGTGAACTACTTTTAAAGGGCACATATCATGCTTTTAAATCCTTCTTTTTCATATGTAAATAACTCACTTGTGGTCTTATGTAAAGTAGAACTGCAGTGCTTTGTTCTGAATTCCTTGTTAGTGTAGCTCCACAGACCCCTCTTTTACACCTTTTCTGAGGCACCTCTTAGAGCAGCTCGTTTTGGTGCGGCCTCTCTAAATGCGAATGAGCCATTTCATGGCCCGCCCCCCTCCAGGTCACAGAGCATTCCACTCCACCCCATTTGGCCATTTTTGTAGTTTGATAGCAGCGATACGATTTTCTACCGGCAGAGAAACAGGCACTTCGAAGATGCTCTGATGCCGGGGGCAATGTAAGGAATCGCATGGATTAATACACCCAACAAGCGAACATTTTCACTTGTCTACTTGCAACTTCAGCATAAACTGAACTTGGACTACAAAATAACTGCGAGAAAAAAATGGCAGATTCACAAAATTGGTATGCTGGAAGTCCGTGACCTTGTTTAGCAGTTCCACAGCAAATACTGTGACATAACAGATAAGAAAACATAACAGGGAATAGAAAAAACTGAACAGGAGCATAATTAGCCATTTAAATTTACATTCTGAAGAATTTTTAAATATATATTCTCTTACTTTAATTACTGCATGATTAACAACTTCCTAATCTATTCAACCCAAGCACCTGTCAGATGTCAGAGGTATTACATCTCAACAGCCTGTTGCAATAAGAAGGGATATTTAACTCAATAAGAAGGGATATTTAACTCGAATATCCCTATATATTTAACTCGAAACAATAGGGTGCTTTCACTAATTACCTACATGATCCGATGATGTCCCTGCCAACCCAGTCAAAGCCTTAGGTGTGTACACTGGGATCTGTTACGTCCCACCCGTGAACCCCAGATGCGCAAACACAGAAACAGTAATGTGATACACCATCTCTTCCCCAGTAGGCAGATTTATGCACATAAATCATTTCCTATGCTGTGTTTTGGGGGATTTATAGCAATAATAGGCAATCGCTGCCATTCCCATCCTGTTCCCCCAGCGCGGTCCCTGGGAAAAAAAACACAGGTCTTAACTTTTGGTCACAACAGGTTTTCAGTTGCAATATTACCTTTTCCTCACCTCACAGGCACTAAACCTAATCATGTGTTTCTGTAGAGTTACCTGGCCAGTATAATCTCCAAGAGCTTGGAAGCAGCAGTAGGCCAGTGTGTTACACTGTTTTGGACCTCTTTCAGCTGTTTGATCATGTTGGTTTTGCAGGGAGGGTCCACTGGTAAAACACGGAGACTGCTTATATAACAATAAAGCCAATGTCACATCTAATAGATGTCTTGATTTTGTGTCATTTGCAGCTTTGAACTTCATTATTGTTTTGTCTATAGGTGACATGCTATGATGTGATATGAGGCGTGTGTAACGTGACAATCCTGATGTAAACAATAAGTGGGTTATTTTGGTTTCTAAGAAGCATTGCTAGCTATATAAGGCTTTGCCTACATTATAATTGAAACACGAGTGTGGTATCGTAATTGTTTATGTGTTCTTACATATTTACAGTCTGCAAGTGTATTTGTTATTTTGATGTTGTCGGCAAACTGGTTTTTGGGTAGAACAAGCATGAAGAAAATTTTCAGTGTTATGCTTGGCCTGCTGAATCATTAAAGTGAAAGATTATTTTCTGAAGATGTTACAACGAGACAAAACCAAACTGGCCAAAAGTTTCAAAGAGACTTGGAAGTGCACTACATAAAAAAAGTGGAACTCTGATCAGACCTTGGAATTTTAATGACTTGCTTGGATATATTAAGTGAACATATGGCTGCGGATTTACTAATTCACATTAGCAAAATGTAAAGTGAATTCCCGGGTACTTACCACCCTGCTGCCTTATAGTGGAAAAGCACAGCTGAGTGACAAATATCACAAAGTGTATGAGGGGATAACATTCTCCTTAAGATGAGAAGCCCATCAGGATTCATTCCTTTTATGACCATCATAAATGGATACTGCACATTCATTTGCTATGAAGTACCTGTATAACAGTTCTCTCCAAGTTACACAGGTTCAGTATGCCAGAAGGCATTTTCTGTTATTTTGTCTGAAAGTTTTTTGCTGAGCAGACATTCACATTTACATTTAGTTTACTTTACATTTCCTTTCACTTTTTACTGTGGTGATTCATATTGCTGCAAAGGTGAAGCCAGATGTTGTGTATGTTCTCTTTTTTTCTTTTAAGATGGATTGTCCTGCCTAGTGTGGGGACAGAAAGTTGGTAAAAATGCCTCTGAGCCAGCAACTCTATTGAACCACCTTTGCCACATCATTTAAATAATAAGTTTCTGTTTTTATAATGGCATAACCCTCACAGAGGATGCACCACTGACGTACTTAGGCCAAAGGTGCAGCGGGGCCACCTCTCCAGCGTTTATCTACTTCCTGTGACTACTGTTCTCTCACGTTCTCTCCCTTTTTACTCACAGGATGTTGAGTGGAGATAGACAGGAGGGGCTGTTCTAAAGCCTTGCCACAACTTGACAACCACAACTTATGGAAATTCTGAGGGGGTGACTGCCAGGTCAAATGTTTCAGTTAGAAGACAGAAATGAAGCTAGACCACAGTGCTGGAATGGGCATTTAAGTTTGGAATATCAGCACGTGTACAATGTGATTCAGGATGTATTTCATAATCTATTAAGTTCTTTTTTCTTCAATTAAGGTTTCTGTCTACAAACACAGATTAATTTGTTCACCTTTCTCTCACCTGAGAGTTTTGTTTTTTTTAAGCACAGGAAAACAGAAGCACAGACTGAACAACAACCTGAAGGGCGTGCCATCTATTGCTGAATAACTGTCGCTGAGTGATGATGTGCTATGATTAAAGAATAGGTTATAATGCTACCCATTTTAAGTATCATCGAGACCTTTTTAAGTGAATTGATTAAAGTAAGCTGGAAGAAGGAAAATCACTTTTGGCTTGAAGTGCCTGTACTTATATTGCCATTGCCGAAGGCTACTTCCCCCACAGCAAAACAGATTAGACATTGCTGTGTCCTTCTGAAGTGAGGAGCCTTCACCAAAGTAGCTGCAGAGATATTTTGGTTCGGCCATTCACAATGACATCATCGAGGAGTGCACCCTTGTTAGCAAAAGGGAGGGAGAGCAATTAGCCAGAGCAATTAACCTTTAAAAGGTTGCCTATCTGCAATGAGCAAGGATGAATAACAGCCAGGTTGCCAGTATAAATCCTGGGATCCTCCCAAGAGACTGCTGAAGAAAATGACTGCAAGGGCACCATGCAGGAGCTTAGTGAGCCAGTAACAGGAGAGACTGCTAATTCAGTCATTAAAAAAATAGATGCATATATTGTATGAAAATTAACTAACATTACCTTGACTAATAATTCCCTTTCTTCATGTCCTTGTCATAGTTTTCTGTGACAGGACTTCATTTGTTGTCCTGACGACACAATTGTTTCAGGACATTACATTACATTAACATGGTGACAATCTAGTCCCGTTAACACACCTTGAGAGGAATAATAAGGCGCGATTCCATTCACAGACAATTCAACTTCTCGCTCAATGTAAAGAATACTGAAAGTGTCACACTGCCACTTTGTAAGAGTGATTGGTTAAAGACTTAGAAAAAGATGTTAGCCCAGAAGGACATCCGTCACTGCTGCATTGCCTTGCACTGACAGCTTGAACAGTTGGGTGTCGTCAGAGTGACGTCTGAGATGTTTCTGGGTGTGAAAGCAGAGCTCACGTGTGTTTATGTATGATAAGGGCCAGAGTCCATTTCAGGTCACATCAGCTGCTGTCTAACTGCCTAACTGCAAAGGATCCAATATGTGATGATAATGCTTGGGTCTACAAAGGAAAGATAGCGTATTACTGGGTTTCCTTTAATATTTCAATTACAAAGTTACAAATAAATGTGTGCATTTCAGAAAGAATGGTTAACTTGGTGTGTTTCATGCTTGAACAAAAGGTTCTAACACTTTAAGAATATCTATATTAAAATTTTGCAAAAACAACTAACATTTCTATTTTTCTGATTTTCCTCATTATATACCAGAATCAGCAGGAAAATTTTAAGCATTCATACATGTATTTTTGTGTATATGAAGCCAGACTACTGCTACATTTTTAGAGCACAGCAGCCAGAAATGATTACTGCAGTCCATCGCTGTGTAAAGAAAAGAACAATGATTCTAATTATCTTCACTGATGGGTTTTGCATGACTTGACATCCACCTAGTCAAATTATTGTTCTTATCTGTATTCAGGCAGGTTGCAGATCTCCCAAGTAGCTATTATTAACTATGACGAAATGCAAATGACCCACACAGTAGTTTGCACTGCACCTTTCAAGAAGTTGCACATGAAACACTCCCGAATATGTAGCTACACAAAGTTTTGTGGTGTGTTGACTGAAACCTGGACTGTGTCCTCAGATGTCATGCTGTACTTCATCCTGTAAGGGCAAAAACCTCAGGGAAAGTGCGATGTTTAACAGTTGCCGTTTTACCGCCAAGGTTTGGTTTAATGACTTTGGATCGTGCAACTGCATTTTTGGAAGGTGCAGAGGTGTGAATTATGAATTGAATCATCCTTTTGCTTCCAGAAGATGATGCTGATGATAAAAAAGCTAACAGGGACAGGTATAAATATCCAGGTGTAATGGTTTTTAGTTGAAAATGCATATAATATGACCAAGTATCTGGTATTATGGTTTCACAAATAAACTTGAAAGCTTTTTTTTTTTTTTTTTTTTGTTCTAGAAACAACATAGACTGCAGAAGCTTGAAAAAAAATGACCTCTCTTCTTTAAATCTCTCACAGGGTTTGGTTCAATGTACATCCATATGTGGTCATGTGCTACGTGAGCATATGCATGGGAGTTTTTATTATGTGGCTGTATGTGCATCTGTGTTTGGCTTGTTTTTGAGCAATCCATAGCAGACTTTTTTTTTTCTTAATCATCCCTAAGCACTCCTCATCAAACCTGTTTTCAGACTTGCCAGATCAGCTGAAAGAGATGCGGGATAAAGCACGTACTGTAATCTTATCAAAAACAACACTGAAATCCCCTAATCTCTTCTGCAGTGTTAAAGCAACAATTACAGACGTTATCAAGGCGGTTTGATTTCCAGCCAGTTAGAAATCATGGCTGAAACAAGTGTATCCCCACAGACAAAAAATAAAGATGGCGATCACAGCAGGGCTCAGTGACCACATACACACTTGTCATATTATGGATGCAGTAATATTTTTCTAAATAATGTTATGAAATATTGATTACAGTCAAAACTTGTGAGTCAAGTGTAGGCAAATATGTACATATATATAAATCACGTAAACACCACAAATTTTATGGGTGTAGGTAAAGCATCAGTTACTCACATTAGTGAATGATTTTTGGGGGGCACATTTTTTGAAGTCTGTTTCTAACAGATGCAAACCATTACAGCAACTGGTGCACTGATTACCCCACAACTACTCTTTCTCTCACACATACACACACACACACATCTTGTTTCTGTAGAGCTGCATTATGAAACTCCTTTGTCGGGACAGTAGACTGAAGGCCAAAGTACTCAGGAGTAAACTTATGACTATAACCCAACAAATCCTACCCCCCAAGCTTCTTTCAGTTCAGACTCTTAGCTAAAGTCAAAGCCTTCCTTTCCTTTAATAATCTGGAGAAGGTGAGCCATGATTTTATCACATCTAGACTGGATTAATGCAATTCTTTATATGCCAGAGTGGGTAAGACACTATTATGCTGACGGCAGTCCAAAATGCTTATAAATGCTTATAAGTGTTTACATGGTCTTGCCCCTTTCTGTATCTGTCACAGATGTTACAGTTTTATACCCCTTGTTTCTCTCTTTAACCTTTTAGTTTTAATCATTAACAGTGGCATTCTGTGAACGGCACTGACTGTTATGCTTAATTATTTATATAGTTTTTTAATTTTGCTTTTAATTTGCTCTTTGTTTTTGCTATGTTCTCTTACTGTTTGTAAATTTGGTAATTCTAATTGTTTTTACTGGTTGTTGAGTAGAACCTTTGTCAAAATATGTTGTGCTTAAATGTGCTATATAAGTAAACTTGACTAATTTTGTATACCTCAGCCCTGAAGGCCAGATGTGTCTCTCAGGTCCTGTGTCAGGTCCTCGCTGGATTTTCCTGGGCTAACTTGCTCTTTGGAAACCACCTTGTTCACACAAAAATACAATTTTATGCCTGTCAAACTGTAATATCTTTGACATCTTTTTCCCCCCTGCAGATTCAACTAAAGAAATAAGAACAAACTGTGCTTTGCCACAGGCTGCTAGTAAAATTTGTTCTTTGCTAAGTTGTCTGGTATGTGTAGAAACAACACTGGTTCATTCCTTGAGTTAGGGGCCTTTTTATAATTGAATGATTCATAGGTCAGTGTCAAGTGGCCTAAAAAACATAAAAATGAGTGAAAAAGCAACCAATGTCCAAAGAAAAACTTCAATAAGCCTGGAAAACTGTTGCTCAAGACTACTTTAAAAATTTACAAGAAAGCCTGGCTCCTTGGAAGCAAAACAAAGAAATAAGACTTGGCTCATGACTTTTGCATAGTGCTGTATATACATATAACAGATAACAATAATTAAAGATGATCTGTTTATGAAAGAATATGAATGAGTTGGTGTGGTCAGTGACATCACTGACTTCTTCTGCTATTCACAGTGACGCATGAAAGGAACAGCTCAACACATGGAAAGAGATTTTTCAGGGAAATAATATTAATGTCAAAATGATGCAAAGCAGCATGTTCTGTGCACACAACACCTAAACACTGACGTCTTCCTTATAAACAACAGAATACTGAGTCATAATGTTGTATAGTACTGAATGGAACAACATGCACTTAATTTGATGAAGGTTATTAGGTTATTAATCCTTTCGGTGGCTGCAGGGATTTAATGACTGTGAATGAGAAGCCTTTTAAGCAAGAGCTACTCTAAGAATCACTTGATCTTTTATCATAAATATTTATTTTGAAAACCCATATGTGGAGGCAAGCAGTCAAATTCAGATGCTTTTGCCAAGTGTCCACATGACTTTTAGACAATCAGCATCAGTTATGGAAATGCAACATTTATTTTTCATTTATTTATTTTTTTTTAATGAAAGGAAACTATTTTGTTCTGTTCTTCACCAAGCATTTTGTTTAATATACCAGCTGGCTGATAATTGCAGGATAAGAAGAACTTTGACCGCCTCAGGTACATTGGAAAAGTATATCTTCATGGTCTGAACTTTCCAGTAGTGCTTGTATTTACTCATATGGTGATCCCCAGCCATCTGGCAACAGACCAGACTCAGTCAAACCCCAATTTGCAATGACAAACAGTATTTCTTCCAAGTCTTACGGCGGTATCTTTTTAAGAGCTATTTTTTGCTCTACCTTATTAAGATTTCCCATTTGACTCAGACATTTCCTCTCACACACAGAAACATTTGCTATTGCACTATATTATATCACTACATATGTAGACACTTACTGTGTTTAAAATTTTAATAATCACATTTTGTTTTTGTTTTAAAATATAACTCAACCACTTTAAACACATTAAGGGCAGCATATTCATGCTAGATATGTTGCAGTAACTGATACAATATTTGTAACATGAACATAATCAGGGGTTAAAGTGGGATTTGGCAGGTGGGGGAACCCTGAGCTCAGCAGACCAGTATCGGGAACAAAAGTACAAAAGTACAAAAGTAGGGGTGGCAGTGGCTCACCTCACAACCGGAGGGTTGCGGGTTCGAGTCCCCGTCTGAGTGTGTGCTGTCATTGTGTCCCTGGGCAAGACACTTAACCCACATTGCCTAAGTGTGAATGTGGTTGTGTGGTCAGTGTTGGTCAGAGGGGACATAGCTGTAGACGCTTCTGTCAGACTGCCCCAGGGCAGCTGTGGCCACATTAGTAGCTTACCACCACCAGGTGTGAATGAATGGTGCACAGAATTGTAAAGCGCTTTGAGTACCGTGAAAAGCGCTATGTAAGTCTAAGGCATTATTATTACTTAGCAATAAGTTGCATAATAATTTGTTTTGGGGGCCTCCAGTAGATTTTTTCTTTATGTACAGGCTGTAATCAGCTGACCTGTGCTGCTATTCCAATATTCACTGCTCTTTGTAGATTTAGCCGACTGAATTCAACAAGATATAAACAGATTTCCAACCCCTAGACACAATAAAGCTAGTATAAAATGTAGAATTCACTACAAAGAAACAAAGGTGCTTGTGTGTTAGGTGATATTTGTTGAGCTGCTTGAAAAGTTGCATTTGAAATTACCTCCACTTAAAAATAAAAACTTTACTCTGTTTGTGCTCACTCCTTTTCTATAGCTAGCCAGATGCTAGCTAAATGCTAACTAGACATAGGCGAGTACTGCAACTGCAACTTTACATCTGCACTACAAATGCGTCACAGGGAAAGAAGGAGAAAGGATGTGCTGAAGGTATTAGCAGGCCGTGGGATGTCATTAATTTCTTGTTACTGAGCAAGTATCTCCATGGCATCCCTGGAAGCAATACCAGGCTGCAGCCCATGAAAACTTAACTCATTCAGCAGTAATATGCATGAACCTGCCTATCAGATTTAATTAATTGTTAACTGAAGGTCCTGGAATGTCGTTCTGGATTGTTCTGGCCAACTTTAGGCCCTGGACATAATGTAAGTAGACAAAGAGAGGTTTCTGTTTTCCAAAAAGCTGTTTGATGTGGTTCCTTAGGAACACTTCAGAAAAGTGGAAGAATTTTGTGTCATTCTAGTCTGATTATGATCAGGAGTCACATGTAGCACAAGCAGGTGGATAGTGTGTGCCCCTGATAGCGTAGCTGCTTGTCACAGAGAGGTTAAATCGCTTAGTTCTTTGAGGACAATTGTGGCAAAAGATTAATTTAAAGGAGTGCATATGGACAGAGGTAGCAAGAGTACACCAGTGACCCTTGGCTGAGCTCTCCCAAAACTTGCATCAGCGGAAATGTGGGAGGGGGAGGAGCACTCACAAAAACTGCAGTCATACTAAAAAGGGGAAGAGAGTGAAAGAGGGTGAGAAGCCACAGGCAGGGGGAAATAGAAACAGAGGGGATGGGTGCAAATAAAAAAAAGAGCAAGACACAGTGAGCATGAATGATTAGGGGTTCAGGTTTACCAAAACATGACTTAAGAAATTAACTGTGAACAGCTCAGTCACGGTCAACAACAAAGGGTTAAGGAAGTGGTCCTAAAGGCAAAGACACAACAAATGAATTTAAGCCACTGGTTTCTTGGAAATTTCAGGCACCACTTTGGCACCTTTTTAAAAGTGATCAAATCCTTGAACCAGTGAGAATATTTTCAAGTGATATAGAATAGAAACTCTTAAATCAGACCTTGTTGCCTTTTGTTTTAATGGACAAATGAATTTTCCTGTAATAGATATGAACCAGTCCAGTTCTACAGCAATAATGTCAGAACTCTAAATGGGTAAGATTCTCTTATCCAAGGCCAGGCCAGAAACATTAATGGTACTTTACAAGGCTTTTTTTTTTTTTTGTAAATAAGTTTCGGTTTTTCACAGGATCATATACAGGGATTTAATATTTTGATTTAAATTTTCAGTGAGTTATATAAAACCAACAAATTAGCATGCATTAGATGCTTTTACCATGAAGAACTCAACAAAACCCACCACTCTGCTGATATGCCAGCAACTGTGTCACCCACGCTGCATGCAAACCTTACTGAAAGGACTTGTCAGCACACAAATGCCTGTTTGCATCATTTGATCCATCATAATGGTAGATAGCCAGTTCTATTTTAAGTGGGTCAACCAGTGCCGAAGAAGGTAGATTTAAAAGTACTGTATAGCAAATTACCTTTTGGTGCTCTCATGATCAATAAATTAGGTTGTCTTGCTGCATTAGAAACAGCACTGATAAGAACATAATGAGGTCTATTCTTTAGGGGGCTACATAATTGCTATAAACAGATATCTATTTGTGCACAATGTGTAGGCAAGTCAATCACATTTGATTGGATGCAGATCATGTGAGGAAACACATTTGCCAAATTACAATCTTTAAAAGCACTGACTACTGTCTAACAACAAGCTTTTTTATTAGCTTTTGAAAATCATCTGCACTTGTAAACAACAACTACCACGTGACTCAATGTCTTGAACCACATCTCCACTATCCACTATTTGGAGTTCCTTACTTTACCAGAAGCCCAGAGACTAAGTCAACAGTCTAAGGGCACCCAGATGGTGACTGCAAAGTTTACAGAGATCACCTGTGGCTTCTTGATAGAGACACTTCACCTTGATTTTTTCCCTAACATAATGATGATGACAGCAACAGAAATTAATAGAACTGCAGTTATAACATTTCTCCTTTGATTCCCTACATGTTTGTCATGCTCCTGCAGTAGTTCATCTGGGCTCTATTATCATAGGATCATTTACGTTGTTTAACACATCATTAAAACACTCGTAAAAATCCCATTCTTAAACCTTATATCTTTCCACAGTGAGCCTATTTTTAATGTTGTCAGAACACATGATTGTTTCCTTGTTGCTAAAAATATACAAAAGAACATTTGGCTTACTTGTTTAGCAAGTCATGATCATTAAATTAAGAAGTGGTAATCATATAAGTTTTAAGAGATGATTGATTCAAGATTGGAAACCAGTTTCCCACCTCTGCTGATCATTTTTATTCCATGCATTCAAAATTTCAAACCAATTTCATTATGTCCAAATGGAAGATTAACAGAAATACAGAGATGTTCAAGGTTAAGTCACCGTGGGCTGGGTAACCTAATTCATATTAGGTTGTTTACTTTTCACTATGTGTTGATATGTCATACCTTAAAATCAACATGCAAAATGGATGTACACCCAATCCATCTGAGTGTTTGTGTTTTGTTTTGGGCTTTTATTTCAAGGAAGTGATGTAACCTACAATAACCTACAATAAACAAAAGCTTCCCAAGAGCGAAAAGAAAGAAAGGGAGAAAGAACGAGAAAAAAAAAAGAAAGGCTTTTGAATCAGTGATCGATGAGGTGGCTTTATTTGGCTTCAAAGACTTTGAGAGTCACTCAGGCTGAGTTTTGGCCCTCTCTATGCTCTTTCAGTGGTTGAAGCAAAGCATGTAATATGCCTCAGTTCTCGCTGGAAGCCTACCCCTGCTGTTGCAAACAAAAAGATCAAACAATGCTACTTTTCTCAGTCTGGCGCGACATATCAATGGCTATTTTTCTCCACATTTTCCTCCTTTTTCCGCCTTTTGGCATTCATGTTTATACGTTGCCTTGTTTTGTACCCAGTGCCCAGTGGTCGTCAAGTAAAAAAAGCTGGGATTCTTTCCCTTGTTTTCATTTGTGAAGAAGTACGTGCTGGGAATATCCATGGCTACTCATATCAGAGGTCATGTAAACCCTGGCCTTTGACTGTGTGGTTTTGGCATTTTTCTTTGTGTTGGTTATAAGTAATGTGGAACATTGTGATTTAATCACGCAGCAACTAATTTGATCAAGGAGGCTAACCTAGTTTTCTTGTGCAAAAGGTTAACTCTCTGGGTATGTGAAAAAGGTGCTGGAAATGGTCCCACCTTATGCAAATCATAACGTGGGGCACATATTTGAGTATCTTGGCTTGTTAGTTAAACACATTTACAGGAGTGTATGTTTTAGTTACTGTACTACAGAGGATGGAACTCATTTCTGTTCTGTCATCTGTAACAGTCAGGCACTTTGTTTATGTACCACTAATGTACCACTACCTTTTTCTCCACAGTAACTTGTGTTAATGGTGGGTTATTGAAAGTGACAATAGAAATAATTTATGATTATATTTGCTATCTTAATAAATGTGTTAACTTAATAGAAATATTACTGCCCTGTCACTAATGGTAGTAACAACTTATTTATCAACATTAGGTAGACAGCTAATGTTATCCAATTAGAGCTTAACTTTTCACTTATATAATGGGGTCAAAAGGCCCCATTATTGACTCACTGTGACTAAACGGTCATATATTTTTGTGTGTATACACTATATTACCAAAAGTATTCACTCATCAGACTTCACGCATATGAAATTGAGCAACATCCCATTATAAAGTCAGCCCACTCTTTGCAGCCATAACAACTTCAGCTCTTCTGGGAAGGCTTTCCAAAGGTTTAGGAGTGTGTTTATGAAACTATTTGACTATTCTTCCACAAGCACATTTGTGAGATCAGGCCAGGCTCATCTTCTGAAAAACAATCCCACACCATAACTTTACACTTGGAACAATGCAGTCAGACAAGTACTTTTCTCTTGGCACCTGCCAAACCCAGACTTGTCCATTGGCTTGCTTGATGAAGAAGCTTGATTTATCATTCCAGAGAACAAGTCTCTGCTCCTCTAGTGTCCAGTGGTGGCATGCTTTACCCCATTGCATCCAACACTATGCGTGTTGTACCAAAAAATGATTGTCTGCCATAAAGTGATTCTGATGTTTCTGTGTGCTTTTATGTGTAATGTCTTTGCTTATATTGGTAAATAGAGCACAGTCAACATGATTTATTAAGGGCTTATATATAAAATGAAGAAATAACCTTTTTGCAAGAAGCTTTAGCAGGTTGTGTTATTGTAGCTACAGTATAATCAATCCAGTGCTTTTTGGCCACGTCAAATATCTTTATAGAACTGTGATGTTGTATTTGTTGCAGTCTTCTTAGCCAGATTTCTGTTTAAAAAGACATTTTTAATGTCAATGAAATAAAAAAAACAAATAGAAAATAGAATAGAATAGAAAGTCACTTTGCCAAAAACTGATTGCAGCTTCTACATTGTGAAAGAAATGCTGTTTCTCTCTCAAAATGACCTGATATCATTCATAAGAGATATGTTTGACATATGTTTCACAGATTATAGGTCAACAAGTCATTTATAGCCATTTAAATACAGGAGATCACTTTTTGGCAAATACCGAAAATCACTTTTTGGAAGACGATCACTTTTTGGCACAACACCGGCAGCGGCATTCAACGTTTGCTTGTGGAAGTAGCTGCTGGGGAGTGGGTGCTGTTCGAAAAAATGAAAAGAGCGCCAAAAAGCGGACAACCAACAATTTTTCATTGTTGGTTGACAACACCCCCTTGTAAAAAGCGGAAAAATCAAAATGAGGTAAATGTATATGTATTGTTAGCTGATGATTTTAAACCTATGCCACTGTGTATCAGACACACTATGAATACCGGTTCAGGCATTTTAGCTAGCTCCTTAAGATCTGCTACTCCCTGCTCCTCCTAATCTGACAATGAGTCAAAAGAAAAAGAAGATAAAAGTGGTTATTTGCGCACATGTGGCACAGTACAATACCTGTAATATGTAATAAACTAAACTCATTAAACAAGTATATAGTTTTACTCAAGTGAATACACACATAACATTTTATGTATTTAGTTATATTAAATATTAAATTATAGTGCACCAATACATAAACTTGGAAAATTGAGAAATTTAGGTGTGTCATATAATAGATTCTAAAAGTGTAAATTATTTGTTACTGTTGGAAGAAATGTGAAAAATGGAAACCTTTTCTTTTTCTTGTTTTGTTTTGTTGAAGGTGCAGAGTAAATACAAAGAAAGTTAAATAAATACATAGGAGATTTTGGGTTAACCGTATTAGAAATACATTGTAATGCTTTTACTGAGTCCTTTTAGAAAAGCAAATGACCCAATTTTGGACCCAAAGTTGCACCCTTGCCTCAACATAAAAATGACAACCATCAAACGAGGGCGAGTCATCCGCGTTTAAGGGCAGAATTTCCTCTACTACATACTGTCAGACCAGCTTCTTCAGCTCTCCCCCACCTACTGGTTTTGTACTCAAGTCCAGCTTTTGTTGTTTGGGTTCTGGGGGGGCCTCCTGCATTGGCCGCAGCTCTGCTTCACCCCACCTGGTGGGACTCGCTCTGTAAGTGTAACTGTGCCGTTCTGCGACTCCAAATGTTTCTTCAAATCTGACGTAGTGTTTTTGAAGCTAGATCGCACTTTGTCACCAGCACAGAGTGCACAACTAACCTTGATATTGTAATCTCTAGCTGACACAAACTCACAATAGAGCCTGTATTTCCAGATAGAAAACACGCTGAAAATGGGACATTCTGAAAATGGGGCTAATTTTGTCGCTTCGGCCAGACGTCACTCCCTGAGATGCAAGAAGAAAGCAAAAATATGTCTCTTTATTAAGGAAAATTACAAAATTGTAATGCACAGTGACTTAGTGATTAAGTTACTTTAATCTGATTACTTGACTGCAAATAGTAATGCGTTAGATTACTCGTTACCGAAAAAAAGTAGTCAGATTAGAGTAACGCGTTACTAAGTAATCACATCACTGCTGGTGTGTGGGACTGTAGCCTAAGGTTTGTCTGTGCTTCAGCTCATTCTTTTAGGGTAATGTGCAAGTAAGGTAACGGGTAGTTTAACAAGTGTGATGTTTTTCTTTGAATATTGACTGTGTTTTCATTGAATGTTTTTTTTAATTTTTTGGTTGCTGCACCACTTAACACTAACCTGTGAATCATTCAGGCATTAAAAAAGGCACCTAACTCAAGGGATCAACCAGTGTTGTGTCTGCACAGACAGCCTTGCAATGAGCCAATTTTAAATGGTATCTGTAGGCACCTTGTTACTAGTAGCCTGTCACAGAACCAGTTTGTTCCCACTACTTTAGTTGAAACTATAGTATGAACACAGTTTGACAGACATAAAATAGTATTTTTGCATCAACAAAGTGATTCCCAAAGAGCTATAGCCCAAGACATGGCATATGTTGGCATGGTGTTCAGTGACTGGACTAGTGGAGGGCAAAAGAAGTAGCATGCGTAAAAGCAATCCACAGCGGATGGACTGTATCTGAAAGTTCTTGAGAAATAGGAAAAAATCCAACAAAGACCCGACACTAGGCCTGAGAGATGCAGCTCGCTCCCAGTTTATCCATCTTCTGTTCACTGAAACCTCATCAGAAATGGTCTCACTGGAAGGGTGACTGTCAAGAAGCCATTCTTAATGAAGGGAAACAGGGAGAAAAGGTTGAGGTGTGCCACATTACACAAGAGCTAGACTGAAAATCAGTACTGACAGGTCTCGTGGAGTCATGAATCCAAATGTCAGTTATTTGGTTCAAATCATCATCTCTAATGGTTTGGGGCTGCATTTCAGCCAATGTTGTTGACCTCCTTGTCAAAATTGATGGAATTCCTAATGCAAAAAAGTATCAGATTTTGATCCACCATACTATATCACTCGAATAGTATCTGATTGGCAGCAGCTTCATTTTTCACCACAACAGTGATCCCAAATACACTGCCAATGCAGTAAAAGCATACCTGAACACACAACAAAACACTATCAGTCATGGATTGGCCTCCCCAGTGCCTGGATCTCAACATTATTGAAGCAGTGTGGGATAATCTTGAAAGAGAACAGAACAAAAGGCAGCCGACATCCAAAGAAGACCTTTGAATGTCCTTCAAGAAGCCTGGAGAACTATTCCTGAAGACTACTTAAAGAAATTACAGTAAAGTTTGCCTAAAAAAGTTCAGGATGTGTTGACTATTTCCATGTTTCCATGCATGTTTGCATATTGCGCCCAAACTTTCTACTTTTGCTTATTGTAAAGCAGGTATACACATGTGATAATGAGCACAAAAACTAATGAATCACACCTCCTGGTGAAGGTTTTCCTGTGATGACAAAGAGGATGTGCGTAACTTTTTTCATGTTTAGTGAGTCATCTGTTTTAACAACTGTTCAACATTTGGGGGTTGGCAGGAAAGGTAACCTTCCTTCATTAATCTGAAGTGTAAACAATGTGGGTAGTCTTTTTTTTACACATTAAGCTAAGGATATGATGTAATCTGAATTGAGTTTTGCAAAAAATTTAAAAACAAAATTTTTAAAAAATCCATTCTTCGTATTTATCTGATAAATTTGTCTTTTTCTGAAATTAATTTCACTGGATGCTTTGAACTTGAACTTGATACAAGAAATTGGGCAGATGGTTTAACAGTTAAGTGCATGAACACATATCCAGTTAAGAAGCATTGTTGGCGCTAGCATGCTAGAAGCACAGACATGAAACTCTGACATCTAAACAAACAAAGAATTCTAACCAACCAGGTTGTTTGATTCAAAGACTTCCTGCTATGGATACAGTGTGGGGTGAGTGAGCTCATGTAGTGTTGTGTTAGACTGTATTTTTATTTTAGAATAAAATAGCTACAAAAATCTGCAGAATCTACAAAGTTGTGTTTTATCACTAGTTCTTTTATTCTGTTCATACAAACTGTCACCTGCAGCACTGAAATAATGACTCTTTTAAAACATGCAGAATACATGGCCCTGGTGGCCCACATGACTGACATGAACTCGCTGATGGATATGGGAGTGTACCCAACAAAACTGTACTAGGCTTACTCCTTTAAGCTCAATATAACCAAGACCTGCAAGACAAAAACACGATCAGCTTCCATGGCTGCCTTTAGTACCTTCATTCATCATCTGCCATCTGTGAAGATAAAAGATGCTCCTCTAATATAAACTCATCCATTAGGTCATCGGCACAAGGAACTTATTAAGGCCAATATTCACATTTAATTATGACAGCACCCTCCAGTTGCCAAAATAATAATGACCTGAGCAATGAAGATAGCAAAGAAGTGTGGATACAACACATGAACAAAGTTAGGGTGGATGGATGGGTCAGCAAATGTTGGGCTTTATACCGTATAATGATAGAGCAAAAAGATAAACAAAACAACATATTAAGAAGTTCAGCTGAAACATATTTTAAAAGTTTATAGAGTCACATCTTGTGAATTTTTGAATTGTTCATGCACATGCTTTAGATACTACTCAGATAAACTTCACCACACAGATACCTTTAGCACCAAGGTCATCTATCTCCTCTGGCAAATACTTGGCCACCTCATGCAAATAAAATAAGAAGTAACTTGCAATGAACATACTGTATTTCCATTTATTTTGTGGTCGATAAATGCACCGTAATATAATTATACCTGTCAGGGAAATAGTACAAAGAGCAAGTTTGTCTCCTGCGTGGGTGGCGCCAAATTGTGGTTGATGATAAGTGTTGCATTCATCTGAGACCTCATTTGGCATTTTCCAACCTCTTCCTCTCATCTGCAGTTATGCCAGGCAGGTAAAGACATGTTTGACAGATTTCATGTTTATTTGTTAAAATAAACAGTGTTACAAGTCTAATCTCTACATCGAGGTGGCATGACTTTCATCTATAAATCATTGTCTCCAGTCAAAATCCCACACTGTGTGATTTTGATTGTTCAAGTGTGTCTTAAACAGTTTTAATGACTTTTGCAGGGATGCAAGAGTCATTACATCTATTTATTTACTTAACATTTGTTTCTACTTATCTCTCACCTGCTTGGAAATGCCCGTGGAAAAAATGGATTTCACAAAAACAAGAAAGAAACGTTTTGATGCTCTCACAATTCTGCAGACGTATGCATTTAGCCTGCAAATTAAAGGATGCACACTGCAATGCACATTGAAAAATCAAATGCAAATATCATGATAAGAAAAATTATAATTTCAGCTATGTTATTGAAATTAGCCAATTATGGCACAGCTTATTCTCACACAACAACAATATCAGGCTTTGGAACAGTGAGGAGCAGGCAAATGAAGAAACTCATCAAATGCCTCTATGCAAGACCAAGCAACTCTGCTGATTTAGTCTACAGCTTGACTTTCCAGAGCTTGAGTGGAAAATGAGGCCTTTATCGTCAAAAGAAGACCACACAAGAGCTGCATAGGTATTAAACTTTCCCACTAAAAGTTTATTGAGTTATTTTGGTCACAGCATTGCAATATCCAGCCCGTATTGCAAAAGAAAAAGAAAAAAAAGGGATCCAGCTTATTAGTTTCTCACAATAAAACCAGGTCCAGTTCCCTGAAGCAGCAACGTGCTGGGCAGGTAAATGCTAGCAGGGAATCCTCAGGATGTTTCATAGTGTGAGGGGGTTTTCCCATTGTTCAGGAAGTATAGAAGCACACCCACTGCAGACCTTCATATCTGTGTTTGGGCTGAGGTTTAATGTGCCACTGGTATGTCCCAGTCAGCAACTTGTAACTCATTTCAAATGGCATGATTTCTTCTTTTCTTTCCATGGTTAATCAGTTCTGAATTAATCAAATGGTCATCTGGTGAGTTACTAGGACCCTGGAGAGGTTAAAAAGTGAATGGTACCTGTATTATATTTCCAGGCATGAACACTGTGAGAAAATTTAAGAATGGTATGGATTTATGCTCAGTTAAGAGCTAGCTAATGTGGCATAGCATTTGGAAATTACACATGACAGTCATGATAATACACCACTATAATTAGAAAGGGGCCCTTGATGAGTACAATTCTATATAAGCACATCTGTCAGAGTGAACAGTCATCAGAATATAACCAGTGACGTCACATATCACTCAAGGGAATGTCACAAGGGCGTTGGTGTAATCTCCTTTACAAAATAGAAAGCCTTGCGCATCTTTAGCTTGTTGGCACCTTATTCTACTGCCTGTAGTAAGATAAGAGAATAAAAACTGAGAAAGGGTAGGAATGCTAATAAGTTGGGTTTGTGTTTATTTTAAAGAGAGCATATGTCCAAAAACAACATTTTGATTTGAAGAAACTTAGGTAAGCTCTCAAGATTATAGCAGCATTATGAAATCTCACATTTTAATGTAAGTGAAATGGCATATACTGTACACTGAATAAAGTTCTCACAGTCCAAAGTATCATTATGAAATTTCACAATTATGTGTACTTCTGGTGCCTATAATTGTTCACTTTCCCAGGGCAGTAATGGAAAAGCCTTTTGTTTTTGGCCATCTAGGTGGAAAGCTGGACAGATGTTGACTTCGCTAACTTAGAGGCCCCAGGTTAATGAGAGCATGATTGTAGGGGGGTGGTGAAACACCAACTGTACAGAAAAGAGGGGGCAACAAAGTGTTATGATTCAGACTTTTTTTACACAATAGTTTATCTCAAAATTAAGCTAATATGTTAAACAGCTATCCATCATTCTGATACAGTGGCACAATTGTTGTAGACTGGTGGATTTAAGATTTCTATAAGATCTCTTTATACAGTTTAGGGATTGTAGAGGAGAGCCCAGTGCAATTAACTCATTCTTAGCATACAATCCACTAAAAAAATAAAACATAAAACATATAGAGGTTTGTTAAAAACTCATAAAACCACTGTTGTGTTGGAGGAAGAGTGGGCCTTTTCCTTGGATTTCAGCCCAGAAGCTTGTGAAAACACCGAGCTGAATACAAGTAGCTACAGTTTGGGCCAAAGTAGAGTTTTATTTTCAGCAGTTTAAAGATTAAAACAACCTAAAACAGAAGCGGTTATTAAATTTTGCTGCAGTTCTGTCTGAAAGTTCTTACTCTTGATTATTGATACAAATTTTTTTGACGTAGCAACTTTCTTCTGGTACACCTTGATCTTTTGTACAATGGTGACCTATTAAGAACAAAATCAGTGAGAGGGACCTGACTCGCCTAGTGTGTCATGGTAGAGGCCATTGGATGGTGTGGAGCTGTTCTTCAGCACCAGTACTACAGGAAAAAAAAATTGTTCTTTAATCTCTGTGTTGCTTTGACTTCACCTTGAGTAAAGACAGTTATATGCAGATGGAGATGGGAAAATTAACAAAATGAATATCCAAGTATTTTATGGCAAGATTTCCTAAACAGTGACGTAGTGGTGACCTTTAAATACTATTTCATATTCTCTCCACATGAAGTTCACCCTATTAGTATAGATTTTTTTAAAATGCCTAATCACTACTTCTGTTTCTTCTTGCAGCGCTGATGTCACTTTTAGAATGCTGACTATTCAGTGGTCTTTTCCTTTGTTGTTTTGCTTAAAATAACAGACTTTTAAATTGAATTACATCCTTTGACATTGGGTTAATGTCACAGAGCCATTTCCAACGATGAAGGCATTGTTCGCCCTTGTTTGCCCTCCTTGTGAATTTTTATCAATCACAACTTCCTCAAATATGAGTCAGCTGTCTTCTGAAAAAGGCAGATCAAAAGCTCTGCTATGCAAGCATCAGAGAATGGCCTTGACTTCTACCTTAACCTCTCTCATCTCAACCCACCCTTCCTGAAACCTACACCCTTCAACACCATAACAATTTGGGTGGAAGGCAGTAGACGTTAAGAGGACCTTGCCACCTCTTAACAGGAATTATTTTTTCTTTCTTTTTTTTCTTTTTTTAAAGTTTTGGAGTTACAGTAAACTCCCTGCCAGGGTAAGAGACAGGAACAGCAAAAAAGGACAGTGGCTTATTTAAACAGCATTTCTGGATTTGCAACACCCCCCAAAGTAAGTTTAATGAATTTATTCTCTCCTTTTTCCCCAAAAACAAATATAAATATAAATAGCAAAATATGTTTTTAGTTTACTAAAAGTTAAACTAATTTTGCCATCTTATTTACATAAGGAGACAGTTGAGGTGGTCCAGGCACTAGGTAGTTCTGACTAGGATGGTTCCTGGGAATGTCCTAGGTTAAGTGTTCATGTCAGGACATGCAGGAGAGATGACAGCCCCCCTTCTGATGATCTGGGGTAGATGGCCAGGAAGTGGGAGGTTTGGGTTTCTCTGCTTGGATTGCTGCTCCTTGACCCAGACTGGCAGAAACTGGATGGCACAAGCTCAACTCTTATACTTTGAGTATTTTCACAAAATAACTATCACAAGTGCCAGGTAATTTTTTTTTAATGCTGCTCAGTGAACAGAAATAACAGAGTGAAACTTAATTCAGGGCTGAGTAACAGTGATACAGAAGTGGATGACATTTTATCTCCACAAGGCGCTCCACTCTGTTGCAAAAGCCTGGCTGTTTATGGCCTCTGTTTGAACTGTTCTGTTTATAGCTAACTCGATACAACGATCCCAGCAGTAGCCACCACCTGAACTGAGATCAGACATCCCAATTAGGTAATGCAGGTTTTCATTTTTTCTAATCTGGCCAAAGGGAAGTGATTGCTTCAACCAACCACTTTGAAATCTACTTCAATCTTTCAGACTGGGGGTCTAGAGGGAGCAAGGTTTAATCTTTTCATATAAGTGCCTCTCACTGAGCACAAAACTCTCTTTAAAGTATGAGTTGGCAGTATGACGCCTGAAGATCAAACTGTTGCTGTGGTCAAAATAGTGACATCATCAATTTAAAATTGTTTAAATGGATTTTGGGAGGACTGGAATACGGAAAAAAACTCAAGGTTGACTCGTTTTGGTTTTCAATTACTGTGACCTTTTCCAAGCTGAAATCTTTGAAGATGAATCAACAATACAGTATATTTTGGATCAACTTCCACCCAAAATATAATTAATTTAATGTGTTGTTTTGTTACTTTTTCTGTCATCTTGTGTGGCCTAAAAGGCCAAACATAAATCTGAAAAAAAAACTGGACTGTCTTCAAGTATTTCTTTCATGGCCACAGGGTGGGACTGAAAGTAATGAATAATAAACTTCATTACAATGATTAACCAACATTTCAAATAATTATAACAATCATCTAAAACATGGCCACAAAAAGCTGTTAAAAAAATGAAAACACCATCTACACTGCTAAAACTGTTTCAAAAGAGATTAACAATAATGAGCAAAAGAAGAGGAAAATCTTCTGTAACTAAAATGATTAAGGCTAACAGAATCAGAGGGCTGTCCTACCCCACTACACTATTCATTCAGTGTATTCTCATCCCAGGGTGTCAAAAGATGCCACTTTATCAGATCTACCTGGCTTCAAATACATTCACACAAGGTGTCCTTTGGTGTTGATGCAATATTAAATGCAGATATTTAAAGCCTTAAGTTTCGGAAACGATAGTGGTTTGTGTCAAAGACGAGATTAAGGGGGACTGGTCATCTCGCGTTTCGGCATGGCCCCGGCAAATCTTGAGACTTCCATTTTTATTGAGTGTCCAAAAGTTTCCTGAATGTCTGTGAGAATGACCACCATAGGTGCTCAATTTTTCTGTGCTATCAACTGCAGCAATAACAGCAATACTTTCAGTGACCCCAAAGACAGGCCAGAAGTATAGATTTCATCACTTTCCTATTGACAAAGAGGTGAGCATCAATGCTATCAGTCACTGAGTCATTCTGAACAGTGATAAAGTCCATGATGAAAAGAGAAAAATAAGGGTCAGTGAATCAGAATGGGTGTTTGCTGATTTCACTTCTAGCATAAAACATACATATATATAGTACCAGTGAAAATTTTCGGACACACTCACCTGGAGTATGTCCAAACTTTTGACTGGTACTGTAGATGCTTATTTATTACCAATATTGTCACAGTTACTGATTTTCAGCAGATCAGACCTGTGACCCTCCAGACAACTGACAAGAGAACAGCTGGTTATAAACCAACTGTTTACCAGCTAACATTAGCCTCAAGTGTCCTAATAATCACATCATACAAGAGTTTATTCACTCAGCATCTGAGTCGTTATTAAACGCTAGATTCAACTGGAAAAAGATTCGGTTAGCTGGAGCTAACCCAGATGGCATAGGGCGAGAGGCAGGGTACACTCTGTACAGGTCGCCAGCCTGTCGCAGGGCCAATACAGAGAGACAGACAGCCATTCACACTCACATTCACACCTATGGGCAATTTAGAATCATCACTTAACCTAACCCCAGTAAGTGCATGTCTTTGGACTGCGGGAGGAAAACGGAGTACCCGGAGGAAACCCACACAGGCACGGGGAGAACATGCAAACTCCACACAGAAAGGCCGGGGCCAAGGTGGAATTGAACCCAGACCTTCCAGGCTAAACAGGCCAACTGACTGCAGTCATTATGGGGTACAGAGGGTCATAATTATATCACTGTACAATTATAATATTTATCCTTATAATTTTGTTATAAATATATACAGTTTGCTATAAATATACACTGGCACAACAGAGCATGAAAATAATAATTTTGCTTGCTTAAGCTGCCGGACAAGACAAGTTAAAATAAATAAATAAATAAACATGCAGTCTTAGTACAGGTGGCTGTCAGTGGACTTTTAAAAATTTTTCCCCTAGACTTCTCTTGATTCAATTCTTTATACCTGATAAAAGGAAAAATATTACCCAAATGAATCGTTTACTTTATTGAGAGTGGGATCTCTCATGTGTGTAGATTTGCAGTAATTATAAACACCGGTGTTTGACAGCTCTGAACAGACAAACAAATATGGCGGACACTAGTTTTGGTCGGGGGCACTTTTGGTGACATCACAGGCCTAGTTGCTCAGTCTCCCTTAATCTCTTGTCTCTGGTTTGGGTTAAAAGGTTGGGTTGGGTTATGCTGCTTTACAACATTAATCTTGCATGTTGGAAAATTATGCTCACCCAGCGCACTGAAACATGATGAAAGAGTTGTTTACAAGCTTCAATATGTGACGAGCTGGGAGTTCAAATTGCCTCACTTTTGCCATAAACCCATCGCATCATGGTGCTGACGCTAAAGGACACCTCGAGCACATGTGTGAGCCGAGACGTGAGCAGCTTTACCGTGACATTATCTGAAAATGAAAGAAGGCTGAAACATCTGGCAGGCATCTCTAATCTACCTTCTTTCAGGATATAGCTGTCACAGTATTGTGTGGATTGTAGTGTGGAGGTGGAGGACCCAAATGCAGAATGCTGCAGGCAGAATACTAAACAAAAGGCAAGACTTTATTGAGTTCTGTGATACAAAAAGTCCAAACAAATGAAAATCCAATGAACTAGGTGATACCAGGAAACCAAGAGAGCAGGACAGCACACACCAAGGGTTGCATAACATATGCCATTAAAAAGAACACAGGGAGGACTGGAGTATTTATACACATGGAAGGCATATTAGAAATAAGGCACAGCTGGGGAAATGAGACACACGTGCAACAATCAGGACAATCACAAGGATGCAGACAGGAAGCAAAACAGGGAAAAAAGAGACCCATAAAACTAGCACTCGAACCATAAACCATCAAGAGATATTCAAAACTATATACAAACCAGAACTGAAATAGATTAGATTAGATTCAACTTTATTGTTGTTACACATGCACAGTACAAGGCAACAAAATGTAATTTAGCATTTAACCAGAAGTGCAATAAACAGTACTTAAACAATAGTGGAATATAGTAAATATGCATGTGAGTATATTAATGTGAATATATTAAGAGGTATTATAGACTAAATATACAGATGTAATATAGAATTACTATGGACATGATATACAGTTGAAATATAAAATGATAAAAGTGCTATACATATGGAATAATTTACAATTTAAATCTCAATATAAGATGGATATATTTATATATGCATGTATATACAAGATATGCTGAATGAGTAGAAACTATGATAATATACAATTATACAGTTATGTACCATGTAACAAGTGATGTAAATGAATGTAGTGCAGTCAATGTCCAGAATATAAATGAATGTTAACGGTGGACAGAGTTCATTAAGGAGACAGCTCTGGGGAAAAAGCTGTTCCTCAGTCTGGTTGTCCTGGTCTGGAGGCTCCTAAAGCGCCTGCCAGAGTGCAAAGTGACAAAAAGTCTGTGAGCACGCCACAGACAACGCGCTTCGTCTGGACGTCCTCAACTGGAAGTGAAGTCCCTGTGATCTTCTGAGCCATTTTCACTACTCACTGTAGAGTCTTACAGTCAGCGACAGTGCAGTTCCCATACCAGACTGTAATACAGCTGGTCAGGATAATTTCTATCGCACAGCGATAAAAGTTCACCAGGATGGTTGAAGACAGGTGTTGTCTCCTTAGTGTCCTCAAGAAAAAGAGGTGCTGGTGAGCCTTCTTGACCAGGCTAGAAGTGTTTGTGGTCCAGGACAGATCTTCTGTTATGTGTATTCCCAGGAACTTGAAACTGGCGACACGTTCAACAGCCATCCCCGTGAAATGGCCCAGAAGGCCTGTGCATCACCTGATTTGAAGGCAATGTCACGGTCCTTCAGCAGAAGACGTACTTCCTTGTTCATCCATGGTTTCTGATTTGGGTATGTGATGATCTGTTTCTGTGAAGTGACACTGTCAATGTTGGTCTTGATATAATCCAGCACAGAGGAGGTGTATGTGTTAATATCTGTGCGAGAGCGGATATTACTAAGGCTGCGTTCACACTGCAGCCTGAAGTGACCCAAATCCATTTTTTTTGCCCTCGTGCAGCCTGGGTCTGAACTTTTCATGACAGTCTGAGCAACACAGATACGATTTTTTTCTAATTTGACCCAGGCCACTTGGATATGCAGTCCTAAATCCGATACGTATCCGATCTTCTCAAATGTGACCTGTGTCTGTACAGTCTGTACTCATCAAACATCACTCTTCTGCGTCCTGTGCGGAAGCGGGAAGAAAAACAAACTTACTTCCGCAAACGCTGAGCACGCTCGCTACGTGTGACGTTATTGCATCCTCTACTGCACACGCGGGACACTTTTAGGTGTCGGATTTCACAAAAAATCGGAATTGGGTCACTTCAGGCTGCAGTGTGAATGTAGCCTAAGAGACACCTAAAGCTCAACATACCAGAACATAACACAATGAAAATATGAACCAAAAACACAGGATCATAAAACAGAAACTTAGTAAACCACTGGACTGACAATGTGATCCATGCCTGAATTTGAATCTGCCCTGAGGCCTTTTACTGCATGTCTTTCCCCTGCTCTTTCTCCCAGCATCCCTGGCTTCTCTTTTCTATCATAAAAAGGCTAAAGAAAAATTATCTAAAAAAAAATAAAAAAAATCAAGGACTCAACAATAACAAGAAATCAAACTCAGTATTGAAATAAGGAGAATAAAAAGCCTAAACAGAAATGTCATCTTCAATATAATAAATTGACTGCAAAACAGGAAATGAGGATCAAAACTGGGGACCACGACAACGGTTCTTTTTAGATGATTCATTGGATTCCTGCACATGTTCTCTCAAGTACAAAATAATGACAAATTCAGTATGTATTAAGTTCATTTTAGTTCAGTTTTATTTATATAGCACCTATTCACAACAAGTCACCTCTTGTGAACTCAAAAAAGCAGCTTTTCTGCTGAAGGCTTTAAAACAGACTCAAACAGAATATACAGAGCTGGACTGGAATGAAGAAACACAAACTAGGAACTTGAGCAAACACAGAACTCAGGCAAAACACAGCACTGGATATGAGGGATGACACAACAAAGAACAGAGGATACACACAGGGGTAATCGGAAAAATGGAAAACACAAGGGAACATAGCTGAAACTAATCGGGAGAAAACAAGAAAGAGGAAGCAAAACTGAATAGTTCATGGCTCATGAACTATTGCACTATTGTCACCTGGAAACAATTCTCTTGTAGTTTTTCCTACACTAATAAAGATTACTTATATATGATTTGTTCAACAGAAGAAACACAGGTTAACATAACACAGTGCAAGAAAGCACAAAGTAAATATCCAAAGAAAACCAAATCTGCAAGAAAGGAAAAACACAACTTCCATTTTAAAAAATTTTTTTTACAAAAACAAAGCTTTAAACATCTGCTGTGTGATATGTCAATTTGGGGAGTATCTGAATCCATCCAATTTCAGGAGAATGGTGAAAGCAAACATAGTCCTCCATTGTCAAAGTTTCAAATACACACTATGATACACACACACACACACACACACACACACACACACACACACACACAAGAAAAACAGCTATCCATTACCCCAGTCTTATTATTCAGTCTTGCCTCCTGCTTTTTTCCCCATTTCTCACGCTTTTTTTTGTTCTCCACCATAGTTCCCGATTTTATGGTGACAGGAGGAGAGTGGAGAATTACTTCAGTTCATACTGGTAATGGCATTACCAACAACAACTGCCACACATAACACATAAAACTCCAGTCACTAAAAATGTAAATGTCGTTGATAAAATCCTGCAGAAGCAACACTTAAAACAGCATACCTCACAGTGTCAAGGAGCAGACTATTGAATGAATCAAAGACTATGCCAACATGGGGAAGATGGTATTTTTGTTGAGAACACTTTTCAGCCATTCTGGCAGCTCTAGATCCCAACAACTATTTGATGGATTACCATGATAGTCAATGCAGACATGATATAATGATCTAACTACCAAAATATATATCCAGTGGCTTTCTTTTTACAATTCATACTCATGTGTGCACATAATCTACACTATATTGCCAAAAGTATTCAATCACCCATCCAAATTATTGAATTCAGGTGTTCCAATCTCTCTCATGGCCACAGGTGTATAAAACCAAGCACCTAGGCAAGCAGACTGGGAATGGGTTGCTCTCAGGAGCTCAGCAAATTCCAGCGTGGTATTGTGATAGGATGCCACCTGTGCAGTCCAGTCATGAAAGTTCCTCTCTACTAAATATTCCACAGTCAACTCTTAGTGGTATTATCACAAAGTGGAAGCAAATGGGAACAGCAGTGGCAACAGCAACTCAGCCACAAAGTGGTAGTGTCACGTAAAATCGTAGAGTGGGGTCAGTGGATGCTGAGGTGCATTGTGAGCATAGCATTTCTGCAGAGTCAATCGCTATAGACCTCCAAACTTCATGTGGGTTTTTTCAGACTTGCTCAAGAACAGTGTGTAGGGAGCTTCGTGGAATGGGGTTCCATTGCCAAGCAACTGTCCACTAGACCCTTGAAGATCTGCTGTGATATCTGACACCAAGACGTTATCAATAGGTCCTTTAAGTCCTGTAAAATGTGAGGTAGGGTCTTCATGGATTGAACTTTTTTGTCTGGCATGTCCGACAGATGCTCGATTGCATTGAGATCTGGGGAATTTGGAGTCCAAGTCAACACCTCAAACTCGTTGTTGTGTTCCTCAAATCATTCCTGAACCATTTTTGCTTTGTGGTAGGGTGCATTATCCTGCTGAAAACGGCCACAGCCATCAGTGAATAACATTTCCATGAAAGGGTGTACATGGTCTGCCATCTTCTTCCATTGCTCTGTGGTCCAATTTTAATGCTCACCTAACCATTGTTGGCACCTTCGGCAGGTGACAGACTGATCTCTAGCTATGCAGCCTCATACACTACAAACTGCAATGCACTTTATATTCTGACACCTTTCTATCAGAACTTGCATTAACTTTTTTGGCAATTTAAACTACAGTAGCTAATCTGTTGGATAAGACAACACGGGCCAGCCCCGCTCACGTCCCGCATGCATCAGTGAGTCTTGGCCATCCACGACCCTGTGACTGGTTCACCATTGTTCCTTCTTTCGAACACTTTTGAAACATAGTTACCACTGCAGACCAGGAACACCTCACAAGAGCTGCAGTTTTTGAGATGTGGACTGATTTCTATTAAGCAATCATGTTTGAGCAGGTTTTGTTTGCATGCAAGTAAGCAGTGGTGCTGTAGAGTTATCAGTCGAAAAACCAGGAGGCTGAAACTTCACAATTGCACATGGGGTTCTGTGTTCAGGTAATTCTGTTCTGCACCAGTGCTTTCTCAAGTTGAGCTAACTCCACCAGTATTACACTTTCAAAACTAAAAGCATACCTTGAGATAATTATTAATTTACTTGAGTAACATTTTTGAAGGAGTTTAATGAAAATAAATGATTTACCCTATACAACAAAAAGTATTAACAACAGACAGTTTAGTCTGATTCATTCATATCTATATAGAATTTAAAAAGACGTGAATTGTTAGAAAGCAGAACTTTACTATAGGAGTTCAGCCTAACTTCAGTATTTGTTATCTGCATTCTCACTTTTATTCTTTGTACATAGAGCCATTCATGCTTTCTTCTTTCAACTCTCGTTCTTATCTCTGTCACTCTCACTTTCCTTTTCCTCTTTTCACTACTGCAGTGTTTTGGGTGCTTTTCTCATACACTTCTGGCATGGTTTTACCCAGATCCAAAGGGGAATTACTGAGAAAACATCTCTGGTTACCACCATCTCTGTGGCTATGCTCCTTACCAATTGTTACAACATGTCCATTTGAAGTCATGAATGAAAAATGACAATTCTCTTAGTGGGTGACAGAAGTACTGGACACAAACAGTGGGTTGTATTCAGTCTTCAAGCTTTGCATTTCTATGATCAAAAGCCTCAAGCAAGGCTTTGCAATAACCTTTCAAAACACAGAGGTCCTCACAATAAGGAGCCATGATGGCACAGAATAGTAAACCTGCCTAATCTTAATGAGAAAAGTGTTTTGTCCTAATATAAATTCATTTGTATATGAATATAAACGCTGTACACGGTTTAAGGTTAAGCGGAAGAGAATGCATGCTTTTATGTCAGATCATAAACGTTTTTGCAATTATTGCTAGAATACACCTTTACAAAATGAGCCTGATTTAAATGTTGACATCTGAGGGCTGCAGGAGTTATGACGCTTGGTTGTCCGGAGCAAAAGAGGAAATAGGGTAATGTTATTGCAAAGCCACAAAGCGGTTGGAACGGTCAACAAATATCAGAGTCGACTTTAACCTAATTAGTGTACCCTCACCTTAACCATGTGGTTATTTTTGTAACCATGACAACAATGGTCCCCTGACCTTAACAAAGTTGAATTACTTAAACATACTGTAGATGTTTCCCAAACCTTACCCAAGTAGTTATTTTAACCAAAACCAATGTTTCCCTAAATCTTAAACATAGCTTTGTAAGATCAGAAATCTGTTTTATTTTTGCAGCTGTGATTTCTTTCTTTTTTTCTCTCTCTCTCTCTCTCTTTTTTTTTTTTTTTTTTTTTACTATATCCTCTTAATATGAGCATCAAATGTGAGAACTTGTTCTTGCTCTAAAGGATAAAAATGCAATGCTTTTCTCCCACTCCCTCTTCTTCCCTCTCCTCCACAAACACCAAAATGCTGTTTTCACCACCAGGAAACAAGACAGATTGTACAGTTGTGCATCTGCTAGCAGCCTCTATTCCAACTGCCATTTTAAGGAATCCAACACTTAATTCCAGATGAACCTGATAAACACAACCAGGGTAGTTTTCCAGTTCGGTTCTTCTGAGCCACTGCTACTCAATGTAGTAAATAAACCCCAATAACACGTTTTTCTAGTCAGCTAGTTAGCTAAAAATATTGGGTCTTTTTCATTGTATGATTGCCAGTATATCAAGTAAGAGATTATTAGTACAATAGTAGAAAAATCTCCCTTGAGCTGCTTGCTTTTGTACACTTGTAAAGTGCTGTCCATGGTACTAATGTAGCTAGTAATTTGTCACTGTTTTAATTACATTGCTTTGTTGTAACAGCTGCTTAAAGCTGGGACTGTTTTTGTATAAAATATAAGGTGGGGAGGATGGCACGGCTGAAACAGACTGTACTGTTGGACAACCAAATTTTATGTGCCATTGTTAAAAAACATGGTGTGTCATTTCAGGGCAGACATTTAACATATATACTCAGCAGTCACTTTGTTAGAGTCACGTGTTCAACTGCTCTTAATACAAATTTCTAATTAGCTGACCACGTGGCAGCATCAAAATGCATTTCGTTATGTAGACATGGTCAAGACAATCTGCTGGAGTTCTCTGGGTCAAAACATCTTGTTGATGTCATAGGAGAATGGCCAGACTGCTTCAAGCTGATAGGAATGCAACAGCAACTGAAATAACCACTTGTTACAAACACAGTAAGCAGAAGAGCATCTCTGAATGCACAACATATTGTTCCTTGAAGTAGATGGGCTACAGCAGCAGAAGACCACACCTTCCACACCTGTCAGTTAAGAACAGGAAACTGAGCGTACAATTCAAATTGGCTCACCAAAATTGGAGACTAAAAGATATGAAAAACATTGCCTGGTCTGATGAGTCTTGATTTCTGCTGCAGGATTCAGATGGTAGGGTCAAAATTGAATGAAAACAACATGAAATTCTGGATCCATCCTGCCTTGTATCAATGGTCCAGGCTGCTGCTGGTGGTGTAATGGTGTGTGGGATATTTTCTTGGCACACTTTCGGTCCCTTAGTACCAAATGAGGACCATTTAAATGCCACAGTATACAATTTCAGTCCAATACAGCACCTTTGGGATGTGGTGTAATGAGAGATTGGCTCATGGATGTGCAGCTGGCAAATCTGCAGCAATTGTGTGATGTCAATATGGACCAAAATCTCTAAGGAATGTTTCCAGCGCCTTATTGAATCTATGCCAAAGTGGAGCAAACCAGGTACTAGCAAGAAGTACGTAATAAAGTGTTCAGTTAGTGTAAATACTCACCTCTTCAGTATGAATCGACTGTTGGAATACAAAATGACTTTGGGACTACCCATGACAATGATTTCATTGAGGAAATTTGATGGACTACTTTCCTCAGGTGGTGGGAGACATTGTGAGACACCTCCAGGGTGAGGTAATTGAATTTGTGATTCTCTCTGAAAGTGACTATTTCCCCAAGCCACTGTTGATAGAAGAAGCCCACTGAAGTTGAAGATAAAACCAGCTCTCTCTGCTAAAGAATAGTCCAACAGAGCTGCTCTTGCATTATGCAAAGAAAAAAAAGGTGATTAGCCCAGAATTTGTCTACTAATTGCCCATATATTAAGCTATTGATGTTCAGAATTACAAAGCTAAGCACATCACAGGCCTGAATGAATAAATGACCATTTGAATAAGACATTAGCAAACAACCCCACACTAAAACTACACCCACGCAGGATTTAATTTCCCCCACTGTCTAATAAGCTTCCTTTTTTCTGCCTTTACCATGTCCTCTTTTTCTCTTTTCCAATTTTACAAACACATACACACACCCAACCACTTACTGTAGACAATTACAGAGTCTACTCATTTTGCCTTGGGAACTTTTTGCAGTTTATGGGCCAGATACGGCACTTTAGAAGAAACAATTTGGTACAGTCGTGGAAGAGTAGAAAGAGCTGACCATAAAACAGCACTTCACATACTGCAGATATCGCAAGGCCCTATTTTTTGAGGCAAATGGTCAGCCTTTTACCTTTTTTCTATTTATGAATATTGCGCTTGTGCAACATTAATGATAAGACTTTGTAAAAAGCCAATAGAGATCATGACAGACATTAATACCACCAGAGGGCACTCTATTGAAAATGGGAAATGGAGGGGTTTAAGTTATAGATTCTCTCATAGTGTTTTTAACCAACTGTATTCCCAAAAATCATCTTAAAAAGTGAAAAAAAAACTAATTTAAAACTGTTGTTTCAGTGCAAGGTTAAGGTCAGCTACAGTACAAATTAAGTGTATGCAATGTGCTCTGTAATGTGTAATGTGCTCTATCAATACTGATATAGACTGGATAATGTATTAGGGATGAAAGGATGCCACATCATTTGATGAAAATAAAAATTATCAACCTACAGGGGGCTGAATTCCCCAAACATCAAAGTGAAAACATGATTTTGATTGAAATTTCATTGCAGTAACTCAAAATGGTACTCAGTAGTTCGTATGGGCCCCAAATGTTTGTATGCATGCCTGACAATGTCAGGGCATGCTCCTAATCAGATGGCGGATGGGGATCTCCTTCCAGATCTGGACCAGGAATCACTGAACTCCTGTACAGTAAGAAGTGCAACCTGGGAGCATTGGATGGACTGAAACATAATGTCCCAGAGGTGTTCTATTGGATTTAGGTCAGGTGAGCAGGGGGAGCCAGCCATTTCCTTCATCCTCCAGGAAATACCTGCATAATCTTGCGTCATGAGGCCGGGCATTGTCGTACACCAGGAGGAACCCAGGACCCACTTCACCAGCGCAGGGTCTGAAATTTCATCTTGATGCCCAGACCACCACTGACCCACCACTAAACCAGTCATGCTGAATGATCTTACAGGCAGCATAACATTCTCCACGGCTTCCCAAGACCCTTTCATGCCATTCACACGTGCTCAGGATGAACCTGCTCTCTGTGAAAAGCACAGGATGACAGTGGTGGACCTGCCAATTCCATAGTGCCGGGCGGTAAGCACAAGGCCCACTAGACTACGCTGGGCACTGGTCAGAGACATTCACACCAGTGGCCTTCCAGAGGTCATTTTGAAGGACTCTAAGCAGATGTGGGGCCTTTTGATGGGTTAAGGACCTTCTATGGCCCTCTCCAGCTCTCCTAGGCAATGGCACTATTGATGTGTTATCCTGGAAGAGTTGGACTACCTGTGCGACCTCTGGACAGCCCAGGTATCACCTCATGCTACTAGTAGTGATCCTGACCCTAGCCAAATGCAAAACTAGTGGAAAAAACAGTCAGAAAAGATGAGGAGGGAAAAATGTCAGTGGCCTCTATCTGCAAAACCATTCCTTTTTTGGAGGTTGTCTCATCGTTGCCCCTCTAGTGCACCTGTTGTTAATTCCATTAACACTAGAGAAGCTAAACTGTTTAATAGCCCCCTCTGCTACTTAACTGACCAGAGGTTTAATTGACTTGATGCTATACTCTGATTAAAAAGTGTTACTTTTTTTTTTTTTTGCAATATGTAAGGGTATAAACTTACATATACTCAGTGTATGTTCAAACAGTTTATGTGTAGGAGGAATACCAGTTGGAGGCCCGGTGCTTAAAATCTTTAAAGAACCAATTGCTGTAATGTCTTTGAGCATGACACTTAGTCTCCAGCTGCTCATAAGATACAAAGAGAAAAGACTGTGACAAGTGGGTTTCTGGTTTGTATCCCTGTACCAGCCGGGAAACTGTCAGGGGAAAATAAGATGCTCTGTATGCTCAAAAACCACAGTTAAGTTGCCAATAAGGCAAGGCACTTAACCCTGTAGCTGCCAGGCAAGTATGCGAAGTTGGAATTTGCCTAAAAAATCACTTCACTTGCCCAAATTAAAGAATAACAACAACAAAAAATAGATCCTAATTTTCTGAGAACACTAAACATGGATGTGGTGAGAAACGTGTATTCTTTGTACACTTCATTTCTTTGAGTTAATATTAATAGTATTCCAAGACTAAATATTCTACAAGTCACTTGAAATATGCAATAAAAGAAAGAAAGAAAGAAAGAAAGGACATCTGTCTCAAAGTCCGTTTTTGTGTCTTATGATGTATGGTGACAATGTAGCAGAACTAAGAATAACCATCCTGATCATGTTCAAGCCATCATGTGCCCCTCTGGCCTTGTTTGACAGCCCTTTCAAACAAATGGACAGAAACCCCCCACAGAACAGAACAAAGGCGCACAAGACTTTCCATATAAATGTGGAGTGGAAAGAACACTAAAACCAATGTAAAAGTGAGCAGATGTGCCCAACACAGAGATGACACCATGTCACTGGTGTTGAAAAAGCCACATGTGTCTGATGTTGGGGATGTGTAAAACATCTATCGTCATTCGCGGAGTGCAGAGGAAAGGATCTGTGGTGCTGAAGCTGATGGGTCTGTTGCCATTTTCTTTTCTGTTGGTAAATGTTTGGGGTGCTGCTCCTGCCACCTTCTGGACTTTTTTTGGGACAGATGCAATGCTTCAGATGAAGAGGAAAAGCAAAGAAGTAAAACTTGATTTACTGTCTGCCATCCACACTGCATTCTCTTGAAGACTGCTGAAGTTGTTGATGATAATAATAATAATAATAATAATAATAATAATAACCTTGAAATGACAAGGAATGATACATCCTAGGATCTTATACAACCTGAAAGGCATACAGTGGAATAAAAGATCGCACAAATAACTTTTGAAGTAAGAGGACTCAGGGCTTTGCAAGTAACTGATAATAGCTTACTATCAGTTTTGAAGGTAACATCTAGACAGCGTAATGCAGCAGGATTAAATGCAGTCATTATTCCTGACTAAAATCCCAAGTCAAAATCTCTTTCTTTCTTTCTTTTTCTTTCTTTCTTTCTTTCTTTCTTTCTTTCTTTCTTTCTTTCTTTCGTTCTTTCTTTCTTTCTTTCTTTCTTTCTTTCTTTCTTTCTTTCTTTCGTTCGTTCTTTCTTTCTTTCTTTCTTTCTTTCTTTCTTTCTTTCTTTCTTTCTTTTTTCTGACATGATGAACCTGGACTAGAATTATTTTATCAGAATTAAAGTTTTGATCAAAAATGAGACCATTTCCACTATCCATGATCAGTATCTCTGTTTTGTCTGTATTTAACCACAGGAAATTCTGTGATGTCCAATCATAGATGTCATCATTCCAGCTCTGTATTTTAACAGCAGGTTCAAAGCTTGGAAAGATCTGAATAATTAAAATGGACACTAGTAGTAGATGGCCGTACTAATAGTATATAACACCCTGAGCTTGCCCAATCCCGTCTGATGTCAAAACTAAGCAGGTTTGGGCCTGGTTAGTACTTGGATGGGTGACTGTCTAGGAATACCAGGCGCTGGGAATTTCGCAGCGTGGTGATGTGGTGGTTAGTACTATTGCCTCACATGTGTGAGGTCCAGGGTTCGAATCCTGGGGCCTTTCTGTGTAGAGTTTGAGGGTTCTCTCCGGGTACTCTGGCTTCCTCCTTTTAATTGCTCGTGAGCGTGAATGGTTGTCTTGTCTCCTTTGTGTTGGCCCTGCAACAAGCTGGCCCTGTGGTAGCTGGGATAAGCTCCAGCCCCCCTTCAATCCTGAATTGGATAGGTGGAAGAGAATGAATGGATGGTGGACTAATAGTATGTCTAATAAAGTAACCAAGAAGGAGCATGCAAATGCAAATTAGGATTGGTACCCATACCAGAGCTAAGAATAACCATCTATGGGGAACCCTACAGTAAATTCCTGTTGCTGCTGACCCGGCATCAGACATTCCTGTCTTTCAGTCTAATATAAACCGCTGCAAATTAGCATTGCCCAGGTTGCATCATTGATCTGAATCTTTTCTAAATCCTGAGCTAAGAAAGGAAGTTTAAATTTGGCCTAAAATTGTTGAGATGAGAGAAATAACAAGAGAGCTTGTTTTTTTAAGTACTGCATATTATACAATATTTAACAGGACTTGTTAGGGCTACCAAAGGGGGGAAAAAAACACAAAAAACAAAAGATTCCAAATCACAGCAGGACTAAATTGGAAAACCATGGAGAAATAAAATGATACAGAAGTAATACAGTGAGTAGAGAAGCATCAGAAGGATCCATGGTTTACAGGATCAGGGCGTACACATCCAGGGTCTGACTGACCCATATTCCAGAGCCAGGAAACTTGTCCTCACCACCACCACCTCCACAGGCAACCCCATCCAACGCAGGTTAGCTGTAGAGAGCCTGCTGGTCATGATCCAATGTGACCCAGTGTTAATTCCCTGGTGAAAGCCACCCAGTCAGTCCAGTGATGCCTCAAAACCTCAAGGTTTATATGAACAAGCTCCACTTTGAATGGGAACCCAGGAACTAGGCCGGTAATAACAGACCTCAGGGAAAAAAAAAGTTTTGACCAAAGAGAGAGCAGTGAACAGGGACTCACCCCGTTCGCCTGCTCGTTTTCTTTCCCTGCAGGTTTTGGGAAAACGTCGAACACACGTCCTGTAAAGCGATGTAGAATTTATTACAGCCTTTAGTTTTTGATGGCTGGGGTCATGTAGCCTGCTGTCTATTTATCCTAGAGGTCATTTACTACTGGTTTGGGGGCCAGGAAAGGAAGACAGGAACGTAATCTAAGATGCAGGAACTAAATTGGAAGCTATACATTTGCTACCAATTTAGTTCCTGCGTCCACTGGCCATAATGCATTTCTCAAGCGCTCTGCTCGCTGTGCTCCAAGATGCGGGGACGGCTTGCCTCTGAAATAATATTTCAACAGTGGTTACAGATGCAAAACCGGCGCCATCTCTCAGCTTGGGCTGCTCCCACCAAAGTGCAGCATAAGGGATTTTAATTTTATTCCTGGGAAGATATTATGCTTTGCTCTGAAGGGGTGGTGATCATAAGGTTAAGAGAGGCAGACTCATAACCAGAGGTTAGCATGTTTTAATTTCCAAGCTGAATAGCAAAGCATACCATTGCAGTGTCTTTAAGTCAGGCACTTCACTTCAGCATCTCCAGTGGAGCTGTGCACTGGCTTCATTAGAAGCCTGTGGTCACACTTGGGCACTCCTAAGATGAAGAAATGTAACTATGTGAATGTGATAAAGGGTGTTGTTTGGGGGGGGGGGTGCTCAAATCCCCCCAAAAAGTTGACTACAGTGCATGCTTCGAGGTCGCCCACACAAGCTGCAAAAAGTTACATAAACAAATTGAGAAACACACCTTATGTTAATGAGAGATCATTTTCTACCGCTGCAATCATTCAGGCCAGCCATTTTGAAGAACAATTTGCATTAAAGTTTGAGATCAATGCCTCAAAGATGTTTGCACAGGGGCTGAATGATCATTCTGCTGCAGCTAAACTCTCTAAAAGATGACTTTGACCATCTCATTTTCATTTAAATGGCTTAGCGGAGTCCCATTTGCTCTCTGCATTCCTACAGCCAAACAGGCTCACTAAAAACCAATGAGCTGATGAAAATAGGAAAACCTACTTGTAGTCTTTCACAAACAGCATATGGTTTGCCCCGTGCGGCTGCACAAGGCAGCACTCCTTAAATTGTCCTCTTACCATCTGTGCAATTATGAAGTTTCGCACTCTAAGTTTCTTTTGTCAAAGCACCTTCAAGACAACACAGGCAATATTCAGGTGTCACATTGAACACATGAAATTTCCAACACCATAACTTGATTTTATTAATAGAAGTATTATTATAAGGTCCGTGTGGGCATTTCTCTTTTTTTTTTTTAATAGCCTGTCATGCCTGGCAGTTTTCACAAACAGAATCATGATCTGAATGCATTATTGTACCAAACAGATTTGCTTTTACAAGAAGAGCCCTGTAAGTTCCTTATAGGCTACTCTTGCAAATGTTTTTTCTTTTCAGTTATACATTCATATATATATATATATATATATATATATATATATATACACACAATCTGTCATGAAACATACTCAGTAATGAGGGTGAGAAGCCACAGCAATGTCCCCTAGAATCTAGAGGTAAACAGGGAAAGGCCCAGGTGACCTGGGCCATCCACAGCCCACCTGGAGGTCAGGAGACCTGCGGCCACACATCTTGATGATGACTGCGCGCACATCCCAGGGGAGGAAGGAGGGAGACCCTCGACGGAGCTCCCACGGCTAAAGGGCTCTTGCCCCAGAGAGCCAGAGGCAATGAGTTCCCCCGCATTAAGACCCCCACCACCACCACCAGCATGAGCCGAGAATGCAGCTCCGAGGACTCAGGTGCCCAAGAGCTGCCCACCACCCAGCAGAGCCCCCGCCATGCCAGAGAGACCCGAGCCACCCCAGGTCACAACCCCCAAGGGAGTGGGCCAAAAGCCACGCCAAGACATCCAGCCACACACCCTGGGACCTACAGGCATCCACGTCCCAGGGGAGATAGCAACGATCAATGGGGAGTGGTAGGGAGGGCTGACTCCCGGTTAACATGTCCCACAGGGACCAAGGCTCAGTAAGTCTCAGGCTCAGGCCCAACTCTGCATATGCACACAGGCCAAAGCACACAGGCCACATATTCATACACACAAACGCACATATATACCAGTCACACACTCATAAATGCACACACAGACCTTACATAGACACGAAGTGTGGACGAGCGGGTATCAGTGCCAGGGGCCCAGGGAAGCAGCCGACCCACCCCCGAACCACTAGCCAGACCCTACCCCAGGCGGTGTGCAGGAAACTGGGGTGTGGGAAGACTCGCCCATCCCCTCCTGGTGTGCTGGTGTGTGTGAGTGTATGTAAGTGGGAAGAATGATTATGACTGTGAAAGCTACAGGCATTACTCTTAAATAAACATTTCAGTCTCTATTTTATAACTTCTGAACACATTACCAATTATTTGTCTGTTGTCCTTTATTCTTGGCAGAGGTTGGTTTGATATTTTCCAGAGTTAACTGCCAGGCCGCAAATTCTAAAGCTCCCAGACTATTTCACAACCTGCTTTCCTTAAAGATTTTCCGAGCATTGTGGGCATGTTTTAAGCTGCAACTCTATCATCTTAGATGCTCCCTCGGGAATCGAACATGACAAACCCCAAATTCCCATAAACTCCACTGATTGCTCGTCTGTCTTCACTTAGTTGTCAGCGGCATCTGAACATCATTTGGCTGTTTTGTTTTTATTAGGGGGAAAAAAATGCTCTCGAGACCTCAAAATAGATAAAGTCGGGATATGTCTGATCATAACATCGGGCTGTGTTCCGCAGCCATGTATGTAGCTGTCAGGATGTTGCAGATGTTTAAAAAGTTTCCCCAAGGCAAGGTGAAATTAATGGCCTATTTATAAACACCTGTCACACCGCCCAGATTAAGCAAAGCAGAAGGGTTTGTGTTTGTGTATGTATATATTCAAAAGAATCCATTGAGCACATATAATGGGTCTCCTTGTGAGAGACAAGCCAATGATATACATCAGGACTCCCTTTCTGTATCAAATACCCTCTGAACATTTACTGCATTGAGTGAGAGTGACACAGGTGCCTCTTCCACTGAGGAGCCATGCCAAGGAGTGCTGTTATTCAGCTGCTTCATGATTATTTGGCAAATCAAGCAAGAGTTAGAAAGTTTTGTAACATGTCAGTAAGTTTTTTGCCTGGCTCCAATGTATAGTATCAAAAGACTTGCTGCCAGTACCTTGAGGTGATTCAGTTCAGTTCACATAAATATGAAGCTTGTATTGTGATCTATTTTACACTTTATATATGTCTGATTGAAGATTGAATAATTGAAATCATTTTTAATCACCAAAATGAATGACTTGCTTTAATATATTTTTAATATATATTTTAATTTCCTTGTTACCATTTACATTTTTGTTTAAATGTTTACTATTATGTCTGAAAAATTCTTCAAGTTTTGATATTAAGCAAACTGCTGTGCTGAGAAAAAAAATACCAACATCAAAGCCACATTTGCTTGAAGGTTAATATCAAAAAGATTACTGAGATTGTCCATTCCTCAGCAATTCAGTGGATATATTTTACATTTTAGGCGTGTTGCTGCCCTCTACCTGAAACAGAACTGTACTGTACCTTCTCCATTAATGTTTTTTTTTTAACCAAGCTGCAACAGGCAGCTTGTTTCTTGTAATCATCCTCCTCATTTCCTAGACAAAAAACTGTTTGAAAGAAGAAAATGGTCACATAAATTCATGTAGTTTTATTACAACAGAAGAAGTAAGTGGTGAATAACAAGTAACACAAAGTTCTGCAGAAAGAGGCTCAGTAAATGACAGTACACAAAATTGACATTTGTGGAGTTTTGGAATGAACTCTTAATTTCTGTACTGAAGCAGAGTACAAAAAAGTGGGCTGACTATCATTACTGAAACATGAACATATATGAGCCATAAATGTGAGTGACCTATTATAAGTGTTTTTTCTCTCTTTTATAGAAAAGTTAGAGACAATAAGAGCACAAACAGCTGGAAACTTATAGAAACCCATCACAACAAAAGGATCCAGAATTTTTTTACATGCATGAAATTTCTTGATTGGATTAGAAAAAGGGCAGTACAGTGGAGCAGTGGCTAGCACTGCTGCTTCACAGTTAGACTAACATCTAGAAGGCCTGGGTTCAATTCCACCTTGGCCCAAGTTTGCATGTTCTCCCTGTGTCTGCATGGGTTTCCTCCCACAGTCCAAGAACATGCACTGTACGGGGGTTAGGTTAATTAGCCATTCTAAATTGCCCATAGGTGTGAATGTGAGTGAGGTTGTCGGTCTCTCTGTGTTGGCGACCTGTTCAGGGTGTACCCTGCCTCTCGCCCTATGTCAGCAGGGATAGGCTCCAGTCCCCCTGCGACCCAGAATAAGCAGAAGTGAATTTGAAAAGCTTCCATTATTGGAATGTTTTATGACTACAACTATGCATTTCAACAACAAAAAGGACAATTCTGAAATTAGAGAGCCTAGAACCACAAAGAGAAGCTACAGCAGAACATGATCCCTGGCTTTGTGCATGTTTTTTTTTCTGAATGCTTTAAAGAACTGCGGGTAGGTTTTGTTTAATTTGTATAATGGTGCCATTTGGTAGCAATATAAACCACTAACTCACATTTTAATTTGTCATCTTAGTAACACTTGTGTACAACAAGATGAGGTGCCTTATGTTACTAAATACCACTGTTTGTGAACTGCAGAATAAATATGATGGGCATCCAGAAGCTGCACAGTTACTTGGCTCAGTCACTTTCTGAGGAGTCACTTGAGCTGGAAGAGGAAGAAGAATCGTGTTTTCTTTTCTTCTGTCTTTTCTTGTGATGCTTGCCGTGCTCCTTTTTGTTCTTTTTGCTTTTCTTTTTATGGCTTTTTAGTTTCTTTTTCTTCCTCCCATGGTCCTCATCAGACGACGAGCACGACCTACTGCGCTTCTTCTTCTTTTTGGAAATCCCCTCCTCACTCGAATCAGATCTACGAAAGTAAGAAAAAGTAATCATAAACTAATCCATACAAACTCTTAAATTTATCAATAAAGACAAATAGTCTTTCATTTCTGAAGAGTGGGTACATAAACTTCAAAAGCAATATATATATTTTGAGTCTGACTTACAAAAATATACAGGTACTGCTAGCAGATACCCAAAAACAGCGAGTACAAGAACCACTGCAGCTCTCCTTTAATGTATCAAACAGTGAACATTTGCATACAGGTTGATCAGAACATCAGAAAAATATTTAAATTACCTCTTTCTTGATTTTCTGTCTTTGCTCTTCTTCCGTTTCTGCCTTCTTTTGCTATCATCATCATCACTGTCATGGGAACCTACCACACAAAAAAGAAAAAAAGTCAAAAAACTTGAAAAAGAGCTGCCCCTACTGAAAGTAGCACCTTTAATATCATAAATAGAAAGCCTCATCAAAAAAAAGAAATACAAGAGCTCCTAAAATACCCTCTGCCAGTGATAAAAATAATCACTTTTTTACTCAGGCTCTACTTTACACTGATGTCTGTGGACACTGGATTATGCAAAATTGCTGTATTTACTGCAAATTGCATTGCTATCTATTATTGCACATTTTAAACTTTAAAAACGTACAGAAGACAAGGGTAGGTGCATTTAATCTGACCTTTTTGATGCTGGCTGCTTCGCTTCTCACTGCGCTGAATCTGAGGTGTGTCATCTTCACTCTCCTCACTGCTGGTGCTGCTTACATCCAGAACGATGTCCTTCTGAGGGTCCACTTTAACAAAATTTCGACACTCAAACGTTAAATGGCCCGCTGAAAGAAGAGAGTCAAAGAGAGCAGTAATGAATGCTTGGGACAATTTAATTAACATATTTGAATAACAACCTCAACCTTGGAGCTCGTATGAGGAAATATGAATTAGTCAAAAAAAGAAAAAAATTCTGACATTTCAGCGCAAGATCCACTGGACTCCATCCCAACTCTGTACAGCCCATTTCAGCTGAGTAAATATGGATGATAAAAGCACAGCATCCACACATACCTTAATCTTGTAATAAAACCTGTTGGTTAGTTGTACTTACGATATCCACACTTCTTGCACCCAGCTCTGATGTTGTCTTTATTAGGTCCTGTAAGATTATAAAGAGGTTTTGAATTATTTTCATGCAATTATGCAGACACACACACACACACACACACATATATATATATATATATATAAATATATATACATATATATACACATTCACCAACTGCTTTACTATGAAAACCTGTAATTAAATGCATATGGCTTTACACGGCTTGTAGACTTTCACGTTAGTTAGTTGAGCCTGATTGAGTATTGGTTGGGTGCTCTATAAAATGCTGAAAGGCTGATAAAGAATGACCTCAGCACTACGCATTTTAAACATCCAAAACATGCTGTATGTATACAGTCACAACTACTTTATTAGGTACACCCCGCTAGTGCAGTGTTGGGACTGCCTTTTGCCTTCAGAACTGTCTTCATTCTTCATGGCACAGACTCAAAAAGGTGAGGGAAACACTCCTCAGAGATTTTGGTCTACATTGACATAACAGATGCAGAATTGTTGGCTGCACATCCATAATCTGAATCTCCCATTCAACCACATCCCAAAGGTGTCCAAGAAATGTCCAAGAAACAAGTTTGAGACGATTTGAGTTTTATGACATGGTGCATTATCCTGATGGAAGCAGCCATCAGAAGACGGGAACACTGTAGTTATAAAGGGATGGACGTGGTCAGCAACGGGTAGATAGGCTGTGGCATTTAAACAATACTTGGTAATAAGGGGCCCAGAGTGTCCCCTACACCTTTACATCACCATTAGCAGTCTGAACTGTTGATACAAGGCAGGATGGCCCTATGCTTTCATGCTGCTCATGCCAAATTCTGACCCAATCATCCAAATGTCACAGCAGGAGTCGAGACATTTTCCCAGTCTTCTATTGTTCGGTTTGGTGGACCTTTGTGAACTGTAGCCTCAGTTTCCCGTTCTTAACTGACAGGAGTGGTAACCGGTGTGCAGCATATACTTGTTAATGCAAATATTCACAGCTGTACCTAATAAAGTGACTGGCGCGTTAAGAACATTGTTTCATATATTACTTTAATTTTTTTTTTAACGATCCAATCCATAACTGCTCAAGTGGATTATTTTTGGACTTTTAGCTGTACACATATCACTCTACTTACATCAACAGTCGACAAGAAACCTGTTAGTAAATACATACACTACACTGTCTTGAGGAAAGTTTCTCGCTGAGTTAGTCATTGCAGCTTTAATTCAGGACACTTTAAACACACACACACACACACACACACACACACAAAGGGTCTGTGCTCTTAAATTAACGTTAAGCTAACATAAATGTAAGCCACACTTAACCCATGCGCTAATCTGCCAGCTCTCACCATTTCAGAGTTAACTACGTGATTAATACAACAGAAACTACAGTTAAGTAAGTTACACATCTAAAATCTCATGCCCACCTGGTGTAGCCATTACACTGCCCACTGTAAAGCCGAAAACTACAAAACTTATCGTTGCTACAGCGCGGATCAACCAACTGCGTCCTCACACCAAACAAAGTCGATCAGAAACATTTGTTCTAGAAACTACAGCGTTCCGCCTTGCATTTCTTCTTGTTTTTTCCCCCTCCTCTCTAACGACAGGAAAACCACACTAGTGGTGCATTATCGCCACCAAATGGGCAGGAGTTGGAGCGGCAGACACATAGTTCTGCCCGAGGATTTCTTCCATTAGCAAAAACTTCACAGAAACATTTTAAGCCAGTCTAAATAAAACAAAAAATTGAAGCGTTAGAATCTAATGTTCTATTTTCTCCTCCGTTTACACTTATGTGAGCTATGAATATCTGCCCGTCATCATGCCATTAGGAAAAAAAACCCAGAAATATATGCACCATGCATGACTGCTTTGCCAGTAAAGTCAGTTGTGGTTTTTGTAAGGGGTTAATTGAAGGCAGCCAGAGTCAGACTGGCAGATGGAAAATGTTGACAGATGCATGGCCCCCAGACATGCTGTCATCATTACGTCTGTGGCTGTGACACAAACACGTGGACGCACATACACGCAAACAATCTCAGACCTGATCTTTTGATGGTGCCATGTGCTTCAGCAAGGACTGGTTTTAATGGTGTGATTCACCTTATTTACAAAAGAAATGTAGATTGTTTCCAACTATGCAGATAATACCTCACAGCTCTGAAGTTCATCTCAAAGAACTTCTGTACCTCATTTTTTTAATGCTCTTGTAGGCAATTACCCCCCCCCCACACACACACACACACAAAAGTGAGATACTTAAAACAAGGGGGAGAAATGAACCCCAAAAACTACCAAGCTGATACATAAACTAGCTGTAATTATGATCCATAATCAGCTTAATTATAAACTAAAAGAAATAAAATTGATTCCAGATACTGCTAAAAATAAATTATGTAATTATCAAACCTCAAATCAGTTATTACTGAGCATTTTTGACCACCTGAACTTAGCTTCTGTAGGCATAAGTCTCCAACAACAACAAAAATGAAAAACCACATATGCGACCCCCCCCCAAAAAAAAACTAAACGCAGCGA
>JAMQGT020001476.1:0-41490 GCA_024447675.2 Pterophyllum scalare | reverse complement strand
TAGCGTAAAAGTTGGTAACCATACACTTTATATAAAAGATGGATAACAAACTCTTGTTGTGTATTTCGGCTGGAGGACTATTTTCTGTCTGCAGTGTAGCAGTTTGTTCAGACTCTTCAGTTGGGACGCGTCATCCTGGCAACCAAGTAAACAGAGTTTTAATGGCGTCTGTTGTGTTTTAAGTCAAAGCCTGATGTTTTTCTAAAACTAAGTTATTGTAATTATAATTAATGAGACATTTGAAATTAATAACATTTCGACACTCACACCAGTCTCTGGTGTGAGTGTCGAAATGACCCCTCCAACCTCCGAATGTGGACTTTCTGGCTCCTTTAAAATGGAGAATATTAATTTTGTGTACATTGACAGATGAAAAGTTGTGTTTGAATATATTGGTGGAAAATTTCTGTCAAGGAGCATGGGAAAAATAAAGAGGAAAACTTATACCCAGAAACAGGAATCAATCAGCTACAGGTTGGAAATATTTCACAAACTGAGATGAGATTGGGTTGATTTTGAACACCCTAATGGAAAAAACTGCTAATGCCTAAAACAGTCTCTGAAGCTTTATTTTGAAGGGTCTCCATCTACATAGTATTATTGAGCATGTGGCTAAAACAAAACCCAACCCCGTCCCCTTCATTCCAGTTCTATGCAGAATGATTTTTTCTTCTTCTTTTTTTTAACAACTCATCCACCTGGACAATGGAGCAAGGGGTGTGGCCAATTTGATTGACCTGTTCTGAATCCAAAAAACAAAATGTGGAGTCCAGAATGCAACGGATGATGTCACAGTGATTCTGTCCACTGGTTACACTGTCTGTGGTTCCGGCTGTGGTCAGCAGTAACTGGAATTTAAACACAGGAATGCTGTTTCTTCTTTGCTTCTTAATTCTTTTTTGATAAGTAAGCCACAAGTAGGAGTAGAAGTGTTTGCAGATTTATTTTGCCTTTGTAATGTAAATTTCTGGGTGTTGTCTCTATTGCTAATTCCATTTCAGTATATATGATGAGTGGATGGAAGCAGTGTAAACTGTTTATATTACAATTGATGTCACAGTAATATTAAACATCAAATGTATAGATAATCATAGCTGGTCTGATATTTTCCCACATATTAAAGAGAATAAAGTGACAACAGGGAAGATAATGTTCAAAACAAGCAAACAAAAACAAAAAACTTCTGTCATCTGCACGAGTGAGCGTGGGCTTAACTTAAACTCCCAGTGATAATTGTGTTCCATGTTGCAGTTTATTCTTGGGTGGGAAACAGAAGAAACTGAAGCCGTCGTTTCCTTCTGAAGTGATCCTGTATCACTGTGTTAAACTAGAGCTCTCTTCTCTTCCCCTTTAGTCATCTGACCTCATTATGAAGCATCTGAGTCTTAAGGTAAGATCGCCTCAAGCTAAATTAAAAAAAACCCCGGCACTTTAAAGTATAAACCGTGGCTCATCCAAATAGAATCTCCTACCAACTTTTTTAAAAAAAGAAAAAAAGTAACAGATTATTGCTCAGGGATATGAGAACAGCAACAACACAGAACAAAAAACACATAATTAGGATGGAGGAAAGGTTGAATTAAATATTAGTCAGTTCAGGTCTTTCCTTTATTCAAATTTCAAACAAAAAAAAGTGAAAATTAAATATAATGCAGGGGGGACCAAGCGGGAAATGCATGCTATTGAACTGAGTGCTGATAACAAGCCCGATGGTTCCCCTCCTTTTTAGTCCAGAGGTCTAAAATAAATTTCAAATTTCAATTCATCTGATCACAGAACAGTTTTCCACTTTGCCTCACTCTGTTTTCAATTAGGTCTGTCCTAGAGAAGAGAGCATTTCTGGATCATTGTCACATATTGCTTCTTCTTTGCGTGACTGGAGCAGCAGCTGTACTTGTAGCCCCTCCTCAATGACTGAGTTTCTCTCCCCCTCTCAGGTTTAGTCCAGACACCTTTGGGAATAAGTTCATTTTCACTGTTTGTGTCTGTTCTTTGGGTTTTGTTGAGGGTATGAATGTAGATCAACCAGTAAATCATCAGCTTCGCCTTCAGTCTCATCTCCCTCTTTACCACAACAGAACATCCCCATCACTGCAGACAGAGTGCCAGTCCATCTGTCAGTCTGTCTGCTCTGCTCTTGCCTCACCCATGAACAAGGCCCTTGAGATACTTTAACACTAGAACTCCTAGAATTTTAGAACTTCTAGAATCAATATAATAAACTGAAATATTTATAATCAATCAGAACATCAAAGAATACATGGATCTGTAATGTTACCAATCAACATTCAGTATGTGTGTGTAGATTCTCAGTCATCCAGATCATGGTTTTCTCAGCAGATCAAAAAAAGTGAGTGGACTTCTTTACACTTTTTTGAAGTTTCCCCTCTTATCCAAGAAGCTTCTGCATGCTGGAGAAGGTGGACAATCCCAGCTATTTAAACCCCTAGTTGTCTCCTTTGGAGTTTGTCACTGACCTATTGCTATTCATGTACTCTTGTACATAAGACAAGGTGTAAAAAAAAAATGTGTGGGTCATTACCACAAGGCTTTTCAGGTGGAACCTCTGCCCCCCCTCTAAAAAAAAAAAGCAAGGTGTGAGTGGGGGGTTGAGGTACCTGGGGAGGTACCTGACAACTAAAGTCACGCTAAAGTGGACCTTCTATATTATGCCTTTGTGGCGTTGCTGTTTAGTTTCTCCAGTGTAGAGGTCCAAGCATTCCTTATTGCACTGCACAGCATACACTATGTAGCTTGGCTTGTGCTTGGGAGTTTTGTCCTTGGGACCAGAGTGTGGCTGGGATGCCATGCTTGGAGAAAATTCTCATGCATGTCTCTGACAAAACTGCTACGTAAGAGATAATGTTAGTTGGTGTCTGACTTTCTTTCCTGCGCATCTTCACTAATTTGATGAAGACCCAGCTGGGATAACCACATGTCTTTTGAGGATGCCACTGTCCATATTTTGGACTGAGAACATAGCTGGTTTGAAAGAGGAAGGAAAGTGGCCATCTATGTCCTCTGTGAAGGACCATCATTGAGCAGAGGTGGTGGCTTACGACACCAGCTGTCAGTTTCCTACAATACAGCCTAGAGATCCCTTCCAGGTGCCCCACTCACAACTTACTTCAGGTGACCTATTGAGGCCACCTGAAGTGACAATGTCTCACAGGTCTCCCTTTGTGGTCATGACCTACATGTTTTTTTCACACATTGGCTCATGTGATGATTAATAACAATGGGTCAACAACCACCTCCAATTGGGACAACTCCATTACGGTTTAAATCCGGTCCGGTCTTCCTCAAAAAGCAGAGATTTTTATATTTATAATTTAAGAAATAACATTCCTTGATTAATAGATAAGCTGCAGTCATTCAGCCTATAGCACATAAATAAATGCCACGGGTAATGACATACAAATGAATATTTTTGACACAAAGTCAATAATAATGACAGTTTTGGTATGTTAACCTGTGCAAATGCATTTCCGATATAAAACTGAAATGAAGTGCAGGGGACCCAGGGGAGGTTACGACGGGGACGGAAGCGCACTTCCTCACAGGTTTGTGTGATGTGAGGTGTCTTGGGAATGCCTCTGCTTCTGTGTTTCTGTGTTGCGTGACACAAAGACAAGCGAACCCTCTGTGATGATATATGTGTAATAGGATGTGATCAGATGTGCTTTGTGTATTTGCTACTTGCAGGCTTTCATACTACAGAATCTACACAGACTGTGTTCAGTACTTTTATCTTTGTGTTTCTGTTGCTTTGGGTGTTTTAGACAAACTGCACACATTTTAAAAAATATGAGTAAATGTCACAGAAACAGCTGCTGCTACTAATGCCTAATTTTGCTAAATGCTAATGTGTAATATTATGCAAAAACCCTTTCCTGAACATGCAGAGTCATGTTCACCACACATCAACGCGATTCCCTTTAATTATTATTGCTTTTAGGCTCTTTAATAGCCGTCAATGCAATGGCAGTGATTATAGGCTCTCCGTGCAGAGATCTATGAGGTTGACCCATAAAATTAGCTGTATTACACTGATAAAGTCATAACAAGGCACGGTACAAGTTAAATATGTAATAGTAGCAAAGTGATTTGCAAATGGTCTGTTAGCTTTAAGGTTCATGTAGGGCAGGACAAGAAAAAGTAGCAAAGTGTGGAGATGCCAGAGTCTTTTTTGCTGCAGAGTATAAAAGAAAAATGAATTCTCCCAGGAGAGATAAAGCCATTTAAACTGACACTATTCAACAATGAGATACATTGTGTTAAATGTGTCTGAGGCAAAACCACAGACATATCACCCAATTCTGTGATTTCAGGGAGTCGTGTGAAGCGTTTGGGCCTAGTTGTAGCTCATTGTTTCAGGTCCACATCACTACAGCCAGAATGCTTCTGAGAAAAATGACTAAAAAACATTTAGTGCAAAATTTTCAGACAGACACTCTTTCTAAACTATTCATCCAGGTTTGATGAAAATGTTTTTTTTTAAATAAATTATGAAATGCAATTGTCAAATTTCAAATCTTATTAAATTATCTCTATCTGACCTCATCAGTACTCAGCCTTTACAATGCTGTTGAAAGCTTGCACAAAGATTGCACAAAATTTTCACCATTATTATTATATGAAGTGACCATACATAGACCATAAAGATATAAGCTTAAAATTTACAATAAATAATCAACTAGAAAATACACACAGGTGTAAAAAAAAAAATTAAATAATGGTACCCAAAATAGCTTAATTATCATCTTTGGATTCAGTCAGAAAAAGCACATTTGGTCTCTAAAGCAAAGTTAAGGCAGAGACTTTCACTCCACCAAACCGAGCCAAGACTAAATGAGAAATGTTAGCAGTTAGCAATTTGTGGTTTAACAGCCACAACAGTAAGGGAATAAGACCAAATCATTCAGGTAGAAATAATCATTATTCACACCAAAAATGCATTTTTATTAGACGTAAAAATAGCTAAATCTTTGCTAACATGTTTGCTAGATGCTGCTATTTTATCTAGTTTGACTTTTCTTTTTTGCTAGCTTTTTCTTTGTTGTTGTTGTTCTAACTGATCTGAACCTTAAAGCTAACAGAATACTTACAAATACTTTTCTGATGAAAGAAAGAGTAAAAGATTAAAAATATGGTAGCTAACCAAAATAAACCAAATATATTTTTGGTCTTATGTAGCTAAAGTCAGCAGTCTTTGTAGTGATGAGGTGTGGAGACCATAGACCTGTGTGGACAATGACGTGTTTTTGGCTGCCACCATGTTGTTTTTTGGGGGTCAGCTGTGACCATAACTGGATAAAACGTTGGAGTGCTAAGTTGTCAGCTAAGGCTGGTGAACTTGGTTATCAAGCTGCATTCATAAACAGTACCGAGACACATGCGCACCAGGAACATGGTTTCTAACAAGATACTGTGAGGACCGTGGAATTATTTTTGACAGGGATATGTACCTTAACATGCATATTAAACAAATACCTTCTTTCGTCTGTGCAATGTTGCTAAAATGTGATCCTGTCTCAAAGTGATGCTGATAAACTAGCTCATGTATTGTAATTTGTTATTATCAGACTGCTTTAAAAGCGCCCTGAAAAACTGAAAAAGTTATTCTGCAACAAGTCCACAAGTCTGCGGTTCCTCGTTTCTGTTTTATTCCCAGTATTTTCAGTAGGTGTTACTTCCAGGTTTCTCAGTTCGTGTATAAACTGCCTTCATCTGACATTCCTTCATGCTCATGATTCTGCTGCCCCCTTACATCCTCTTCTTTGCTTCATCTGTCTCACTCATGCATGCGAGGCCTCAGGCTTCAGAAACATAAATGCAAACATGAAGACGGAAACTTCTGTTTTGATTGTTTTTATTAACTGAACTTAATAAAGATCACACCACAAGAAGAAGATCTTGTATTCTTCTCATTTTCTGCTAAAATTGGGCAGAATAAAAGACTTTATCGAAACCGTAGCTTATTTTACATTTTTTCCAACAAATTGAGAGCTGAGGATGGGTGGCAAGAAAAGCTCATCTAGAACAACAATGTGGCTTGATTAAAATGTTGCCATTATGGCATTAAATCTGACAGCGAGATGGAAACATTAGGTGAGGTACAGGTTATCACTCTTCTAAAACGTGCCACAGTATGAGGGCTCCTCGGTGCTTTCTCTCAGAACCCATTTAAAAATGTCAGGTGCTCTCTGTTCACAGAAGAACGTGTCCAGTTTTACATCGATCTCTTCTCCTGCATCAGTACTATTGTCCAGCAGCTAGTGGAAGCTGATATGCTGCTGAGCTGCACTCAGTGAGTGTGTCTGCATGCACGAGCATCCTGGTTAAGAGGCCTATCATGTTTTTGCCTATAAAGTATTGAAGATGTGACATAACCTTTAATAAAACACTGAGACATGCTGGTCCTACCTATTCCTGTATAAATGGTTCTTATTTGTGTTCTGGTTGCTGATAACTGGGGTCCGTTTGCACTCTGAGTTTTCCGAGAACAAAGCAATAGATTTGAAATGTTATCCTATTAACGTCAATCAACCAGCGGAGACATGGTGCCATGATTGTGGATCAGAAGTTTCATAAAGTTAGTGAACTGAAAAGAGGCATACAGCTACAAAACACTGCTTTTTCACCCTCAGTCTCAGAGTGATGGAGCTGTAGACAAGTTTCATTTTTATAAGCAGCCACTTTCACCGGAAGGCTGGGCTGTATGGTACCATAGCCACAGGTGACCAGATATCTTTGGCTTTTTTTCTTTTTATTATCCTCCCACCCAATATAAAGTAGGAGGACATTGTCATCATACCGTCCGTCTGTCCGGATTTCTGTCAGTGAGGTTTGACCTTTCTGGTCTACAGACTCCAAACCCACAAAGAGTCATGAAATTTGTTCTTTACTCTTCAAAGATGTGCAACACTATATTCATATTCCTCGATGTTTGGTACCCTTTGTACACATTGGCTGTATTTACCTGAAGTGGAGAGTAAACAATGTGGAGGATTTCAGGCTGCTAATGCTATGATAATATCTGCTAATGAGATGCAGCCTCTTTTTCATGCCTGATTGGCTTAGCCTAATCATGTGATCATATTGTGCTGTGTGACTGGCAAAACCTACGTCACTATTGACTGAAATGGACAAAGTGGGGATTCCCAACATCAATGGTGGGTGTAGCAGGTCATCTACTAATTGGAAAGTTGGTGGTTTGATCCCTGCAGGGCAAAAATAGTTTTGCAGAAGGTAATTAGATCTCTACTTAAGGGGTTTCTGTTTTGAAATGAAGCTATAATATTATTAATTTATATTATATTTTCCATTTCATTTATTAATGGCGCGAGGATATTCCCATCAGTGATGAGTCTGTTACTTCCTAAACAACTATTGAGTTGTCATGTTCGGACCTGGTGAAAAAAAAAAGGTAAAACTTGTAGACATACATTATATTAGGTACACCTATTCCTCTGCTTGCTTAATGCAAATATTTAATCACCCAATCACATTTAGGGATGCAGCACCCTAATCCAAAATGGGGGAGGAACGGTGACGTCAAGTGACTTGGAATGTGGCACACAGTCTGCTGTGCGTGCTACAGGCTGGGGCCCCAATATGAAACTGCTACTCCACTGGGATTTTTCCTCACAGCCATCTCTAGGGTGTCACAGAGAACTGCTCAGAAAAAGAGAAAATGCTAATAGTAAGGCCACAGTCACTCGAACAACCACAATGGTCACTTACAAAGGTATGCAGAAGAGACAATCTCTGATGCCCACACAGCACGTTAAAGCTTGAAGCAGAAGGGCTGCAGCAGAAGACCACACTGGGTGCCCCTCCTGCCAGCTAAAGACAGGAAACTGAGGCCACCGCTGCAACATAAAGATGTTAAGGGCTCAGAATTTGGTGTAAACAACATGAAAGCATAGATCCATCCTGCCGTGTATGAACGATTAAGGCTGGTTGTGTTGGTGCAATGGTGTGGACGATATTTACTTGGCACATTTTTGGTTCCTTGGTATCAGGTGAGCATTCTTTAATGCCATAGGCTACCCGAGTGTTGTTGCTGACCATCCTTGCCCATCCCTAGGACCAAAGCATACCCATTTTCTGATGGCTGCATCCAGCAGAATAAAACACCATGTCACAAACCTTAAATCATTTTAAGCCTGTTCCTTGAACATGACAATGAGCTCACTGTACTCAAATGGCCTCAATAATTGTGCGATTAATTTTTTTGTGTTTTATCAACTATGGTGTCTAATTAAAAATTTGTTTAAAAGTGTACTCCACTTTGCCTTTCACACATTTAAATTTTAAAATGGCTCATGGACTCGGTGGACAGAAATAGATGGCAGGGAGTCTTTTTTTTGTCACTGCATTATCCTGTTCTTTCTTCATAAAACATCAAGCTCCAAAGTATACAGTCAGCTGTATGCCAGTCACACAGCAGGGGAGCCGCGGCAAGAGGAACGTCAGAGACCGTGTGATGGAATAAGTCATGAGAGAAAATATCTCAGAGGGATCCATCAATCTTGTCTTTGCCCTAGCTTGAACTGGAACGTTTTAATTTTGTAGTTGAGAGAGAGTTTGTTAAAAGAAGCGCGGATGAATAATGACAGGCTCAGAGTGAATTTGGCTTTGCGATGTTTATTACTGATGTTATTATGCCCAAAATACTGAAGTATTTTAATTTTTACTGTGTAAATGAGTCCTTTAGATTGTGTTTGCTTGGGATCTGTAGGGCAGAGCAGTTGTAAGTTCCCAAATGAAGCTACGCTAGTAGCTAATGCTAATGAGCAAAGGTTTAATGTGTTTACTGCCTACCTAGTGGAAGTGGCAGCTATTATAATGTTATCTCAGGCGAATATATGAGCCTGACCTCCTTTAAAAAATGACTTCATGGTCATTCGTGCATTACAACAATACCTAAGCCAACTCTAGCGGTCGTACATGAAAGGGTGCGTGAATAACGTGTTCGATTTTCTCCAGGAAATTCAGAAGACATACGTGAATATGGATTTTCTCAGATTTCTGAAAAGTCTGTGGGCACTAAACGGCACAGGAAACGCTTAAACATTAAATGGAGTTCTTGTATAGCGCTTTTCCACTCTACTCGAGCACTTTATACATGTCTCATTCACACCCATTCATACAAGCACTTCAGTACAGTATCTTGCCCAAGAACACTTTGGCATGCAGACTGGAGCAGCCAGGGACCTACTAATTGGATGGTTGGTGGTTCAATTCCTGGCTACTCCAGTCTGCGTACCAAAGTATCCTTGGGCAAGACACTGAACCCCAAGTTGCTCTCTGATGCAGCCATCGGAGTATGAATGTCATGGAACGATTTGCTTGATTGTGAACAAAAGGCAGGACTGGACGGGACCAGTGGCATCGATGTCAGTACAACAATAAATGAGACTAGAATTCCAGGTACCAGGTAAACAAACAGGAGGCACACGGCAGGAGATCAACGATGAGGACGTGACAACAGGCAGAGAAAACACACCAGGGGATAATGAGGGAAGTGTAAACAGATGAGGAGCACAGGTGAACGAAATAATACTAATGAGCAGGGGGAAGCAAAACAGCACAACACGCACAGGGACCAGAAGATTACCAAAATAAAACAGGAAGTGAGACGAGGGAACAAAGACGCAGACCTGACACTGAACACCGGGAAACACAAGGAACTAGGAAATCAAAACATAACCAAACCCCACAACAAAAGAAACCCTGAACAGACTAAATAAAGCACAAACAAAACACAAAAGGACCCCGGACCATGACAATGAATGTGTGTGAATGTTAGAGAGAAATCACTTAGCTGTAGAAGGAAGTGCTTGTATGAATATGGGTGAATGAGGCATGTTGTATAAAACGCTTTGATTGGTCGGGTAGAGTGGAAAAGCACTATATAAAAACCTGTCCATTTACATGGCATGCAAATATTATTTTAGAAAATGTCAGGTTGCGTTGTCTTCTGCCACCTCTAGGGGTGCTCATTTTGGAAATGCTCATACGGGTCATATAGGAACAAATGACTGATGTTGTTGTTTGGATTGAGGACATGTTAGAATAGATATGATACTGTCATTTCAAGTATTATCTTCATATTACAGTTGACTATGATATGATTTAAAATAAATACTTCAAGGATTGTACAAATACAGTATTAATCACTCTATCAACACATGTCCATTATTGGTTGAATTCACAGTTTCCAAATAAGTTGCATAAATTTGAAAAAATGTAAGAAAGGATTTGAATGCCTGTGTGCTATCTACAGTACACTGGTATGACCTTAGGAAGTGGTGATGCAGCAGATTGTGATTTTGTTTTGATGAGCTGCCAAAAGATGGCAATGTCTATCTCATCCCTGCAGCCTGTTAAATTAGAACATCTTTCTTTCGTTTTTTTCACTCCTCATATCCACAAAGGGAATCTCAGCTCTCTCTGCTTGTCTTTGATCTCTGAATAACGTGGGAGGAAGCTTGGCAATACAGCATATTCCTTTACATGGAGCGGTGGAGTTAATATATTCTCTTAATCCTTTTAAATTCACCTAAGTTGGCCCTCCTTTTTTTTCTTTTTTAATGAACTACACCATCTGGGAAGCGGTGCTGTATGGGAGCCTCTGGGGAAGCTGTCCTGTGCCGCGAGAAACCTCCAACTGACCTGAGCTGGGTCTGTGGGGAAAGGTCAAGGACCAAATGGAGGTGAAAGATATGGCCAGAGGAAAAACCGATAACCATGAAATTGCCTTGCACTCAGTCGTGTCCCAGGCGGAGATCGCTTAACTCATGGTATCGTACATCTATCAATTTGTCTCTGTGGCGTTCTGTGGACTGGCCAGGGAGTGGTCTTACTGCCAATATAAAACATAAGCACAGGCTGAAATTACTGCACGGTACAATAAACTAGTTTAACTCAAAAGACAAAAGCTCTGCAAAATGACAAAATGGCCAGCCATTAATTCATCTCTAGTGTTATTAATAAATCGTGTCTTTGTCTATAAATATCTTTTATTCTCTCAGCAAAGAGCTGCTCATTATGATTCCAATATTCTCATCCCCATCACCTTGATTCACACAATTTATTCATATTCAGCTACAACCCAGATTTCCCCTGAAGCAGGTTTCTATTACCTTGTTAACAAGATTAGTCTCCTGTTCTCCCGCTGAATTTATTTCTGGCTGAGGTACAGTCATAGCCAGCTGAATATATTGAATATTGCATATTTAAAATGCAGTTTAACTGACAGTAAGTGAGGTATTGAAGGTGTTGTGATTTCGCACATTGTGCATGTTTAAGTTTGCGCAGTGTCAGCCGGGCGTTCAAGAATAGACTTTAGATAAAAGATGGACAGTTCACAGCCACCTCATCTACACCCATTAGTTTCTGCACTCTGCATTTTGGCTGTTGCCACGATAGCATTTGAAACCAGAGTATTCAGAGGAGAAGGTGGAGCTAATGGTGATTATTTGTGATGCTGGCTATTTGGACATTAATGCCCTTAAAATGCTCTAAAACTAACAGTACAAACATGGCTGAGAGGTCCAGTTTGGCAGCTTGAATTAACAGAGGTGAAGCTCTAACAACTCGCACTTTAGGATTTGTATCCCAGGAGACTCATGAGAGTGAATCTGTGGATCACAGTGTAGCAAAAACAAACCAAAACGTTCCTGAACTCCTCTAATTCACCTCATGTTTGTAAAGGCGATGCAGCTTTCTGACTAAACTTTCATTCTTTCTAATGGGAATTCCTGGATGCTCAGGATTAGTGTTAGAGTTAAGGTGAAGTTCATATCTATGTCATTTGGCACAGGAACTGAGGAACTGGACAAGATGAATGAAGGAGAGTTGGTTCAAAAGCTAAAATCGTCTAGTTTCTGAAACTCTTCTTGTTTGGCATGTGGTTGAAAGGCAGCCTAACCTGCTGGATTCCAAGTCTAAGGAAAAACTGAATGAAATACACAATAAGTGGCTGCAAATCTGAACTGAATGATTAGCAAAGTGATGCATGAGTCCCACTTCGACTCTCTGGGGCACTGTCTGTGGTTTTTAATGATTCATTGATTATTGAACAGCACTTTGATTCGATTAGAACGGAGCTCTCTGAATCTCTGCTTGAGGTATTTTTTCGCGTTTGCACTGGCTGCACATCATCCTGTGGATGCAATTCTTGCAGAAGTAATCAAGGTAACCTGAACAATTATTTATTCAGAATCTATCAGCTCCAGCCAACCCTGAAATATAACATATGCTTCTACTTAAGTCTGAAAAATTACGCTGGGCCCCGGGGAAATATCTGAGAAGGAACGCTATGGTTAAAGTCTTTCTCTTTAAGCATGTTTGCTGTGTCTGTTTCCTTGTATGTGTGCACGTGTTATGAGGGTGGTTCCTTTGTGTGTCGGTGTGAAACTTGAGGTGTGGGATTGGTGGTGGAGTGTGCCCATGTAAACCTCAGACAAGCACAGATGGAGAGAATTTCCCTTGTTTGACTTATTTAGCAGGAGATAGATGTGCTCGTCTATGTTAATGCACATGTGAGCGAGTTTAAATGACCTGGTAAATAAGATATGGACAGGTACGGAGAAAAACACAATGCAAATAAAGTGTTTACATGTAAGCACACACAAACGCCTTCAGCTAAACTAATACCAGAGTGGCGACCCACATCCATCCCTCCATGTGGCACACAGTACATTCAGATTTGTCACTGTCAAACATGTAATTTCAGCAGCAGTCAAAGTAAATTGCTCAGCCTCCCACAGTACTTTATTAATAATTTACAAATCACAGTGGAGCAGAAAATAGGTGCACACAAGCCCCAGTGTGTGTTCAGGCTGAGGCGTGTGTCATTTCTCAGCACGCCTCTCACACCCCCTCCTCTCCTATGAGAAATGTCCCACGTCAGTGGTGTAATTGTGTATGTACGGCATGTCTGAAAGTGCACCTGCCAGTAAATAGGTGTTAAATTAATGCATGCATTTCTTTGTGTGTATTTATATGCAAGTGTGTCTGTGTTTAGGCCTTCATGTGTGGACATGGCTGGAGAAGATTAGTTAAAAAATGATATATGGGGACATGTTACACATAGCCACTACGAATCATTGGTGAAGCTATATTAAACTGCAGGTAACCATAGCAACAACTTCCAGTTGCTTACTGTCACTAAACAGGCAGCTAACTGACAATAAATAAGCAGGCTTAAATATAGAAGTGGATTACACAGGCGGCAAATTCCAGAGCTGAAATATGAAGTCAGTGTGGAAGTGATCAGAACTGCATTTCCTTTAATGGCCATTTGAAGCTGGCTCCAAAAGTAAGTTTGAATCCCCAGAGATTTCTGTGTTAAAATGTATAACGTAATGGCATTAAGAAGCACGTTTGCAACCTCATCCAATTAATCTTCCCCCCATTCATGCCTTTGGACTGTGGGAGGAAGTCAGGGTGCCTGGAAAGAACCTATGGAGGCACAGGGACAACATGAAAGCACCACACAAAAAGGCCACAGCTTGGACATGAACCCAGAACCTTCTTGTTGTGAGGCAATAACATGAAGCACTGCAACACCATGCCACATGTTGTTAGCCACTGAACATAAGCCATAAATTGTGTGAAAGATGGTTTGAAGGCATTTGTTTCTGGACTGCTCTCTTAAGGTCTGGACTTTTACTGGGCCATTGCACTTTGGTTCTTTTCTTTTTCAGTCAGAATCACAGTCCTATTGCATGACCCAATTTGGGGCAAGCTTTAGTTGTTTGACAGATGGATCTGACTCTAGAATACTTTGGTGTACACAGGAGTTCATGGTCGACTCAATGCCTGCAGGACGCCCACTTTGTGTGGCCACAAAACAAGCCCAAATCATCACCCCTCCGCCACCGTGTTTGGCAGTTGGTATGAGGTCTGTACTGATATGCTGTACTTGGTTTTCACCAAATGTGGTGCTGTTCGTTATGACCAAACATCTCCACTTTGGTGTCGTGTGTTCCACAAGTCTTGTGGTTTGTTCAAACGCTACTTTGCAAAGCTAATAACATGCTGCCATGTTCTTTTTTGAGAGAAGAGGCTGTCTCCTGGTAAGCCTTCCAAACAAGCCATACTTGTTCAGTCATTTTCTAATTGAGCTGTCATGAACTTTAACGTTTATCATGCTAACCGAGGCCTGTAGAATCTCTTCATTTTTCACTATGGTTGCAATCCATATGGCTATTAAAAAACACAGCCACCAAGTAAATCATTCCGTTAATGCACTAGATTGTTAAGTGATATAGTGTCTTTTACTCTGAATTCCCAGGCCTGCTCTGTGATTAATGATGGACTGTTGTCTGCTGTCTTCCTCTCAGGGGAAACATCTTGGATAAACCTCTCACTGAACTCCATTAGTTGCATAAGCTCTCTGCTTAGTGTCAGCTTGGTTATATAGAGGGTGGTGTGGATTTTCTTTATGTTTACGCTTAATCGATGAGTGTAGTTTATGTGACATGTCTTTTTATCAGAAACAAACCCAGGCTCTCAGGGAAATTAAAGACTGGCACTGTTTGCTTGATTGCTATTAGTGGGTTACTGGCATTTAAGCAGGATTGGTACTCACATAAGAAATCCGCAATGTGCATCCATCCATCCATGCATCCATCCATCCATGCGTCCATCCATCCATGCGTCCATCCATCCATGCATTCATGCATCCATCCATCCATCCATGCATCCATCCATATCACAGTTTAAATTTTGTACATTTCTGAGACATTGTTGTGACTAAATACCAGCAGTATCCATATCCCTATTCTTCAGTGCTCAAATTGAATCTAAATCTGAAAAGCAGTTTAACCTTTTAACATCAGGTTACAGGGTGCCTGAGGGTTAGGGTTGGGCTTTGTTTCAGCCACATACATAATAGGCCAATTTGAAGAAACTAGACGATGTTACATTTTCTATACGTCAGTGTCCCAGCACTTTAAGAAGAGCAGAAAATGGCTCTATGCTTTAGAATTTTATATTCATGCACACATCTCCTATTTCTTCACAAAAACATGCAAAACAATTTACAAAAGTTCCAGAGTGGGACTGCTAAAATATTCACCAGCACAAATATCTCATAATGCTGCACAAACCTCGTTCTACCCGAGGCCAGCAAATGAGAGAAAGCCATTCTAACAGGGGCATTAATGGCCTCACACTCTCCAAACAAATCCACCTGCACTTCGCAGCATCCAAAACCCAATTTCAGGAGACATCTTTCATAATTCATGTCAGTGAAGCAGCAGCAGGGTCCATCTGCACACACTGTCACATTTACACAGTCACAGAAGAACTCAGGTGGATACAGCACCTTTCAAGCTGAAGTCATTCTTAAGCAGTCACAATTACTGACCACTGACAGTGTGATCAAAACAAACAAACAAACAAAGCAGGAAATGAGCTGTCTGCTGGCGGGGGGCTTCACTGTCGGTGGGCTAATGTGTACATTTATATGTCAGCCTTTTGCAGGAGTGTCCCTCCTTACCCCAGACCCATCTCCCCTCCATCCTCTGCCTCCTTTACTTTCCACATCCATGCTTTCTGTGCAAAATCAATTATTCAACATGCAGTTTCCACAAGCTCTACCTCCCACTCTGCCGACTGCTCGCCTTGTTTATGCTGAGATAAACACAGTTACTGTAGGCTGCAGACACCACCTGAGTTACGACCTGCACCTCCACTCAGAGACCTGCAGGACTTCTGCAGAGGGTGTAAACTGTCTGCAGAACAGATACTTGTTCCAAACACTTTTTTTTTTATGGTTTTGTACTCTTTTGTCAGACAAATGTTTTAAGAAAAGTAGTATCTGTATATCTGTATGCAGTAGACATACAATTGTATACAGTCACAACCTCCAGTGCTGCCTAAAACTGCAATTCCTTTAGGGGCCACTCACTGCTGTCTCCAAATGCCCATAGACCCATGTTAATATACTCCCCTTTACAGTATTAAAAAGCATCTTTACAGCCTGGTGCATAAATAGTTTGGGCCTCAGTGCCTGCTAGATCTCACCTCTGTTAATTGGAGTCACTAAACTGGAGCTCTACACTGTGTTTGTGCCGTCGGTGGCTTTTGGAGTATTTTTCATGGAATTAAAAAAAAAAAAGCTCCTTACATTTTCAAAACAGCCTCATTGCTTTAGGTTTAGGACATTTGATAGGAGTTATTATTTCATTATTATGATTATGTCTTTGGGACATCAAACCGATTTGAAGCTTTGAAATGGAGGAAAGAATAACACATAAAAGACAACGCATCAATCTGCAGCCTCTTTCATCTCTTATCGCACATGACAGGATGAAAGAGGCAAAAAAAAAAACATAGTTTATGCATCATGTGCTGTGCTGCACTCAGGGGTTAAAGTGGGATGGAATAATCTGGGAGTGTTTTTGGTGCAGATGTCCATAAGCTGTGGTCCCGGTACAGCTAGCTCTGCAGAAGAGAAGTGAGCATAAAAGGAGTAATGTTTTTTAAAATAATTGTAATTTATTTCTGAGTGATTCTTTTCCCCACGTTGCACCTCTACATCCCCTTTTTAGGGCTTCCCTCCATCTGTGATTTCCCACTTTAACCTCTGACCACACTATTTTTTCTGGTTCAGTGTGGAGGCAAAGTCACACATATGCAATGCAGGCAAAAGCAAACAGAGCTAATTTTTGTTGTTGTTGTTGTTTTAAATTCCCTTTGTTTTTATCAGCTTGCATTCGGTGTAATAGATGCTCACAAGGACATTGCTTAGAATTTGAAATAAAGTTGGGATAAAGTCTGTATTCCCTTGTATTAATGTGATTTTATTAGGAAACTGATATGGTGTGAAGTTCAGTTAACATGGAATTTCAGAGCCTACGCTTTTTCATGTTTAACTGAGTAAAAATGAAGCACTTCACCTTCATATCCAAGTATGGCTGCAAAAGCTCAGCATGGCTCTACTGTTGAGGCTTCAAAATGCAAAACCAATTTGTGATGTTACTGTGGTTTTATCCACCTTTATGACCTCAATGTGCATTCTTCACTTATAGATCCACAATCCTTCATTCCTCACGTCCAGTTTGAGAGTGAAAAAGCTCAGCATGAGCTTTTCACAGCTTAGATTTAACACTTTTAACGCTCCTTTAGTGACTTTTTTCAGAAGCAGCAAGCAAAAAAAAATCTATGCATAGCATTTCTTCTAAAAGAAGAGATCTTGCTCCCCCTGCGCAGGCACAGCTCTCTTTATGCATGCCTAAGCTAAGTAACAGCATCAAGTTGCAGCATCCAGACCTTTGGTTGAGTTTTATAGTTTTGTTCTTTTTTGGAAAGCTTAGTTCATAAACCACACCCAGGCCTGATTATCAGACCTGCTGAATCAAATCACTTCAATAGAACCTGTCTGAAGTGAAGTAGGCTAAAAGATCATGTCACAATCTAAAGAAACTCAGGAACAAATGAGAAACAATGTCGTTGACATCTATCAGTTTGGAAAGAGTTACAAAGACCTTTCTAAGGCCTTGAGTTTCCAGGGAACCATAGAGCCATTATCCACAAATGAAGAAAATCTGGAACATTGGCGAACCTTTCCAGCAGTGGCCTGCCTTCCAAAATTACTCCAGGAGTGCATCAACAACTCATCCAGGAGGCCACAAAGAAACACAGAACAACATCAAAAGAACTGCGGGCCTCACTTGCATCAGGTAAGGTCAGAGTTCATGATTGAACAACACGAAGGAGACTGGGCAAGTTCCAAGGAGAAAAGCGCTGCTGACCAAAAAGAACACAAAGGCTCGACTCACATTTACCAAAAAACATCTTTGAGACTTTGAGAAAAAAATTCTGTGGACTAATGAGACAAAAGTTGAACCTTTTGGAAGGTTTGACCCATCTGTAGGTTGCATCTGGCATAAAACGAATACAGCAAAAGAACATCATACCAATGTTTGACACACGGTGGTGGTAGTGTGATAATCTGAGGCTGCTTTGCTGGTTCAGGACGACTTGTTGTAACTGATGAAACCATGAATTCTGCTCTCAACCAGACAATCCTGAAGGTGAATGTCCGACCATCAGTTGGTGCCCTGAAGCTGAAGCAAACTTGGGTTATGCAGCAGGAAAATGATGCAAAGCATACCAGCAAGTCTATCTCTGAAAGGCAGAAACGCACAAAAAATAAAATGAAGGTTTTGGAGGAGCCTAGTCGAAGTCTAGACGATAAATCTGACTGAGGTGCTTTGGTGTGACCTTAAACAGGCCGTTCATGCTGGAAAACCCTCCAATGTGTCTGAATTAAAACAATTCTGGAAAGAAGAGTGGGACAAAATTCCTCCTCAGTGATGTCAAAGACTTGTTGCCGGTTATCACTGCTTGATTGCAGTTCTTGCCGCCAAGGATGGCACAACCAGTTATTAGGTTTAGGGAGCAATTACTTTTTCCACACAGGGCCGGGCAGGGTAGGAGAGTTTTTTTCTCTTAATAAATGAAATCGTCATTTAAAAATTATAATTTGTATTTACTCAGGTTATCTTTGTCTAATATTAAAATTTATTTGTTGATCTGAAACATTTAAATGTGAGAAATGTGCAAAAAGAAATCAGGAAGGGGGCTTTTCCGACTCCTTCATGACACTGTAGATAACCCTGTGCTGTCTGAAGAGTCTCTTGGCCGGAACTTTGAATTGAATTGAACTGTCACTTTTGCAAAGGCTAATTCCAAAAAGCGGAGATAAACAGCGCTAAGGCAGATGATCCAGACTGGAATAAGAACAGCCACATGCCATTATTGCTGTCAACCTCCTGTTTGCATCAGCCTGCAGTCCTGTGCTTTGCTCAAATGTGAGGAAGTAAAAATAGCTGCAGGAAGATGAAAGAAGACGGTATGTGGGTAAAAATGGAATAAAAGAGATACGCCTCCAATCCCTGAAATAGAAGCAGAGTCAAAATAATAATGATCACAGGCTCCTTCTGCCTTTTCAACTGTCTCCTGTGGTTACGACTAAAAATTTCAAAAGCAATAGCAGAACTCGGTCATTCACTTTAACCAGTCATTAGTGTGTGCTCTGTGGGACTTACTGGTTTCAGTTCTCGTACACCATTTCTCTATTGTCTTAGGAAACAGATTACAACATAATGAACACTAATGATAATTAGACCATATGACAAATTGTTCATCTAAAATGAGCTACTAAAAAGGTTACAGTGCATCATTGTTATAGCAATGACAAAATGATCCACCCGCATCAAAGATACTGCGGAGGAAACAATAAGCTAATTAGCCATTCCAGGCACGATGGCCACAGGCAGTTTTCTCTGTGAAACCTCCCATTACCAGCTTTGTTTCCACAGCTGTCAGTAGAAGCCACGCTCTCTTTGTTCCTGATCAGCCAGAGCAGGCAGCTCTTGGCCTCAGTCTGTTCATCGATTCAGGAATTTTAGCGTCCTGTCTGTGGTTGTTGGGATAGTTTGAGCATGTTAGAGGAGGCAAATAATTAAGTGGCAAGCAGATCGCACCACACAGTCAATAAAGAACATTCTGTACCCTAACTCTCTGTCTTAAAAATAAAACACATAAATGTCACCCTATGCTGGAAACCCACTATGTCTACTGCAAAAACCACTGTAAAGAACACCAGTTTGTACATAGATAAATCAGTGTTGGACAATTCAGGATTCTGACCTAATAATAGCATCACATCAGTGTTGGCAAAGACTGTGTTGTGTAAAGCAGTGGACATTAGCCAAACACAAACCCCAAATTTACCCCCAACTCTAGATGGGTCACCAGTGACCTAGAGGATTTTAACCCTGTCAAGTCTGAGTTATTATTGGTGATAGCCACAACCCTAATTCTATGGTTTGGAGAAAAGCAAAGAAATTTTTTGGGGAAAAATGAAATAGTTTTTTGAGGCATGCCTGTTATATATATACATATATATACATATTTTGATGGCAAATATGTAATTTTTAGGGTTATGGTTATTACTAATGATGGCTCAGACCTCACAGCGTTGAGACATAACAACTCTGTCCACACTGAAAGCAATGCACATGTTGAGGAATGCTTTGTAGCTTGTTGCTACACTAAGACTAAGTAACCCTAATATGTGTTTAACGCTGCCATACCATATTATTGTAGGTTCTTTACCTTACAGTGTAAAGCTCCTTGAGAACTGTTGTGTTGTCGTGGCACTATATAAATAAAATAAAACTGAACTGAATTGTATATCATTCAATCATATCCTTTACTCTATGGAGTATTTCATCTGTACCTTTATGTTTTGTGTTATTATGTATGTGTCAAATTAATTAAACTCAAAATAAAAGTGCATGGAGGTGGCAAAGGAGTCTGTAGCTAGAACTGTGAAAAGCATACAAATAGGAAAATTAAATAACTAATTACAATATTAACTACATACATATTATTAGTATTTTTTTAAAATATATATTTCAGTTACAAATATGAAACCCCTGTTTTTATTTCTATTGCATTAAATTTGGTAAAGCTGCAGCAGAGTGTTACCAGGTTCAGAAACATTTGTGACTCTGTTTATTATTATTATTATTATTTATTTTTTATTAATTCCACTCTGATGAGTTATTTCAAGTGTCTCATATCTATAGAGACCAAAGTTACTCATTTTGGCCTTGTTGTGATATTCCTGACTGACTTTGGTGTGCTATTTTAGGTGGCTGTCACAAAAGTCATCGCATCATCTCAGAAGGAGGCACTCCAAGATTTCTGAAATAAAGTCCGTGGATGAATGCTGGGAAACGGTGTGTTATATGTCAGCAAACTTTTTAAGATTTGATTGGTGGTTGTTGGTCCATGTAAATGCTGTAATTGAAATCAGTTTAGGTAATGCTTCAGTGCCTGGCTTCTATGAAGGACTTCACTAAAGCTTAGCTTAGCTTCATTTGAAATGCAGTGTAAATGTAAAGTCAATTGAAATGAAGCTTAGGCGTAAGTTCAGTAAGGAAGAGCTGAAATCACTCATCTGCCTACTTTCCCCGACGTTTGGCTGCTTCTCTATTTTACATCACTTCCACTTTCCCATGCTGTCAAACTCAATGCTGACCTCATCACTTTTCGTAGAGTCGCGCAACCTTCCGCCTCCCCTTTCAACACCCAAGAGCTCCTTCCAAGCATCCATCTTGGGCTCCACCACCACCAGCGTCTATACTCTGGGGGGGGGTCTGCTCTAATTCCTATCTCCACTATAATTCCCTTCAGATTCGATGGGCCATCGCAGTCTAATTGCCAAATAGCTAATTGTATTTTTTATCAATAAATCATGTTCAATTTCTCCTACTGATCTCTGCTTATTGAAACGCTAGTAATACTTAAGTGGAGTCTAACTACTTTGAAATTATAATTAAGTAACCCTTCAAGGTCCAAGTCATCATGGGTTGTTACCCTCACCCTACCCTAACCCTCGGTTGTCACTGATGATGATGAGTTACACCTCAGAAGATTAAATAAAATATTATTTACTTCCCCCGCTGGGCGCTCAGACAGCTTTTTATTCTATAAGGCTAGGAGAGCTAAAAATGTGAGCATTAAAAAATGTGCTTCAGCCGGCATTTACATAACATCTAAATGCAATATTCCAGAATAACATGATTTGTTACTCTGCACAAAAACACATTTTGAGATTGGCCGCTTTTGCTTTGAACACAGCTTCATCATTGTGACTCCTCTGGTCCTTTACCTTCTACTAATCTATTCATACATATATTTTGTGTGAAATATGATGCTGATTTTTTTATGATTCTTCAGATTAACCTGCAGTGGCTCCCGTGGACTGCTCTATTCCACCTCCTACTGAGGCTTTTCATTTGCCTGCAACAGTAGCTGCAGTATCCACACGGTCGCTCTGCTTCACTCTCTCCATGCAGAGGGGTTTCCCAGCTCAGGCATTCCCTCGCTCTCTTATCTCTCCTCTGCTGCTGATACAGCGTGACCAGGATTACGCTTTTAACCCAGTCCAAGATGGCTGCCTCTAGCTGCCAGCTCCCCCCCCCTTCTCTATGCGCTGTGTGGAAAGGCCTGAAAGGGAGAGAGTGAGACTTTAAAAAATGCATGACCCTGGAGACCGAATGTTACTCCAGTCAGCATTTCTTTACTGCAACCTGTGCAGAGAGCTTTAGTATCATCCACTGTGTGACAGATGAACATGCTAATTAAGCCAGCCCTTCCATCTGTCACTTCAGATAAGAAAAAGTGCTTATCGTTTTGGAGGGAAACTTTCAGACACAAAGCAAGTCGGTGATGCAGTGTTGTGAGATTAACCCTTAAAGAATATGGAGTGTTGCAATGCACCGTTCAGTCTGATCTTTCTGTATTTTGTAAAAAATCTAAAACTTTACCCACAAACAAATAATTTGATGTAATGGGAAGTCAGTCTTTTGTTAGCAGGTTTGCTTTAAATTCACATCTGTCCACTGCAGACCAGACAGATTGTTCCAGCATTAAAAAAAGGGTCCTGCTAAAGCCTGGTAAAATCAATAATTTACTGCAGTTCCACTGCATATAAAATTACTTTTTTCATTATTTAGCATGTCACTGACTGGAGTAACCCAGATTCGTGGAATCGTTAGCAGCCTTTTCAACCAAGCTGCAAAACAGGAGGAGTTATTTTGTCAAAGGTTCTGAAAGAAAATGACCTGTTTGACTTTTACACTGGCGATGGTAGGTGATGGGCAGCAGGAGCCTCGGTGAGGAGGGGATAGGTGTGCAGTTCTCTGGGTAGATCACTGTATGTCCATCGCTATCGCTTATCTGTAAGCAGTCTTATCTGCATGAACCAAGGTGGCTGCATAGCTAGGGACCTGAGGAGCAGTATTGAGGTTGAACAATCCTCTTATAGTTGCGGACATTGTAATCTCATACTGATGTTATTACTGCAGTTAACCCCTTGAGGTCTAAGACATCATGAGTGACAACCCTGAACCCTAGCCCTAACCCTATGTTTCTCATACAAGCAAAAAATTAGTTAAGGTTAGGATCATCACCTGTGATGGCGTAGGGGGTATTTTCTGGCACACTTTGGGCCCCTAAGTTTAAACGCCATAACCTACCTGAGTAGTATTGTTGACCATGCCCATCCATCTCTGACTGCAGTATGCTATTGTTTTTTGAACAAATTTACTGCGCTTAAGGCAGATCTAAAGACAAAAGGCATCACGGTGTGCATAATGAAGAGAACAGTGAATCTATGCAGCTAAGGAAATATAATTGCAACCAGGTTATATTTTCCATGAATGTAAAAACAGAAAGTTAAAATGACCATATTTGGTTGGTCGTGGCTAAATTCAGGAAATACTTTAGGCCTGTTTTGTTGCCATAAATAAATAAACAAATTAGCCCATGATTAGCAAAATAATGCTTTTAGTCATTGCTACCAAAATCTAACCAGAGAAAGTAGTCAAATGTGGTTCTTTATTTGAGTTAAAAATATGATTCAGTCGGCATTTACATGACATCTGAATGCCATTCAGCTACATAGGTGCATTTTTTCAGTATGAAATATTTAAATGTACACGTGCTAGCCTCTGTGACCTTTATACTCAACAGTGCTGCTTGACAATTTCTGGCTTTTTTTTTTTTTTTTAACTAACTACAAGCCATGATGTGTTAATTATTGTGAAAAATGTTCACACATACGGAGAAAATGGAGAGACTTTAAGACTATAGTAATATTTAGAGGAAACCTGTACACCGCACAGAGGAAAAACATGATTCCCTAAAAATGAATGGTAAGTATCCGTCTACCCAGAAAATTCAATCTTTTTACAACAATATAATTTAAAATGCTGAGATGGATACTGACAACATATGCTTCACAAAAGCACATGAGAAAATATGAGAAAGAAATGCTAATTTAAATTTCAAACCTGCACTAGTTTAAAAAAGTATCATTTTATGAAAAACAAAACAAAACAAAAAATAAAAAACAGACCAATATTAGGTGATTAGTGCAGAATAGGAGGGCTTCTTACAAAAGAACTAACAGGTCTGTGAGAGCCAGAATTCTTGCTGGTTGGTAGGTGATCAAATCCTAATTTTATGCTATAAAATGTAAACTGATAATTAAAAACCATACAATGTGTTTTTCTGGATCCTTTTTAAAAAAAAATTTTTATTTTACATTCTGTCTCTCACAGTTGAAGTGTACCCATGATAAAAATCACAGACCTCTCTATTCCTTGTAGGTGGGGAAACTTGTAAAATCAGCAGTGCATCAAATACTTATTTTCCCCACTGGATGTATTGGGTTGGAGAGATAACATCATAGCATTAACTGGTTTTGGAAGGATTGATATGGTTTTGAGTTGCACTGAGTACTTTTAACCACAGCGGTTGTATTTTGTTAATTTAAAGGTAACTTTTACTTCATGTTTGATCATTTTGCACAGGAGTGTTGTGGGCATATCAGATATCAGAGAGCCATTGAGTTAAGTATTACTGCTTCACCTGCTTCACCCTGTTGTTCAAAGCTGTTGCTGTTTAAAGCGGAGACCTTCATCCATTCTCATTACAGAGGCAACTAATGGCTTTTTAAAATGACCTTCCGCCCACACCTGTCTGTGACTGCGCTCCCAGGCTCATGCTCAAAGAATCCTCCCCTCCTCTGGTCATAAAAGCGTTTTTGCTGTGGCTGCATGTATTACAGTAACTAAGCAGGGAAACGGCACAAAAGCATGCCCACATTCACCCACACAAACACAAGCAGACGGCATGTAAATGCGTGTTTGCATACTGCCCGTGAATATCTTCGAGATTATGCATGGGTTACCATGGTGACGCTGCTCCCCAACTCAGTCCTGATGCTGAGACTCAGTCTGACACTTAAATGAACACTCAGCGCAAAGCGCAGATGGAGGACGGGGATGAGGATGAGTGTGTGAGGAAGAAAGAAAACAGACAAAAATGAAGAAAAATACTACATGATTGTATTCTAGCATAATCTTTGCTCAACTCTGCAATTGTATATTGTTAATGGTATTAACATACACTACATGGACAATTCTCAGTTGTGCTGGTTATTTATAGAAATTTTATCACATAATTTGCCTTTTCTTTTTTTTGCTACAGTATAGCAAATAATTCCAGAAAACAACCTCCAGAATTGGTCATGATTATTTATTAAGCTTTGTTTGTAGCAGGTAATTTATCATCCACAAAGCATCACGGTGCAGCATTTCCTCTGACGTGCTGTTTGTCAAAGTGGAGATCAAAGGACTTTGCCAAAGAGTGAATTTAAGCAGGCTGTTTGCGGCATTAAAGAGAAGAAGCTTTCTACAAGTCAGAGCTTAACACACCCAGTCGGCATGCTGACAGCTCTTGTCACTGCAGATCTCAGAGAAAAGCCGTGCATTTGTAAGCAGCTGGTTGAACTAAGGCAGGGATGAGAATACCTGTAAAAAATATCTACTACATTAGAATAAAACAACCCACTAAAGGAATGAGGAGGTAAAGTAGTACAGTATAGGAGGTATAATCTGAAGTAGCTCATACAAGTAGTTCGGTAATAATAAAAATTCCTGATACAAACAGCATTTGTAGGAGCTGCTAGCGCTGCCTCACACCTGTTGATATCATGAATGGATCGTCCCTGAGTACATGCGAAAATACATCCTAGCCGGAGGTGCAAGACAACTAAAAGACATGTCAGATAACAAAAGGAGACCAGCATTACTACAACAATAACAACTTAAAAAGTAGAGCAGCATGCAGCATAGCTAAGAGACACAATGTTGTTTGCAACTAAAAAACATGCAATGTGACTACAAAGACACACACAAACAAACCCTGCAAAGATTTGCAAAAGTGTCATACAAAGTAAACACTGACAATGACACAAAGCATAGACTGTATATAAAAGATGGACATAGCCACCATGCTGTTATCCATTCATTTCTGGGCTCTTCATTTTTGAAGCCTCAATATTTTGGGTGCTGTCATACCGTTTGCTTTTTGGAGCCAGAAGTCACCATATTTAGATGAGGGGTTGGAGTACTACCGTAAGTCATCCCCTAATGCTAGCCAGCTTTGTTAGCAAGCTACAGTCTTCTGAAGGTGCGTGGGTTCATTTCTAATTCATGAGTTGAGCTTGAGCTATATCAAATAAAGTAGTTCTTATGAAAACTGTTCACAACAGTCTTGGAAGATTTTGACATTTTTAAAAGAAGTTGATTTTGAGTTCTTTAGATGTATTTTTGTGCAGCGCTTTGTCCGCGTGCATTTCTTGCGACGATGAGATGATAAATATGGTTTAAACATCATTTAAGTGGTGTTTCTGAGGCATCTCAAAAACACACAAGACAATTGTGTAAATCTGGCTGAAATCAACCTTATTGTAACTGGATTTAGAAAAATCTTGAAGTATCACCTTTTATTTTGTCAGTGCAGGTGCATAAAGCTTGGGCACTTTGCCCACACACCTCCACCTGGTCTATTATCTCTCACATAATACCTTGATAAAAACATTTTGATACTGTTTCAACACAGTCATGAATCACATGAGGTTTACAGCATGCTTGAGATGATGCGGATGAAGCAATATATCTTTAATAATATTTATTTGCAAGTCAAATCATCTTAATGGTTTTGTTCATTTATTTATCCATGCTTTATTTAATGGCACAGTGACTTCTCTGATGTATTGGCCAGTGCTGAGTGGGCAGCTCAGATCCATTACCCATCTACTAATGCAGGTCTTTCTCTTTTTATGCAGTCATTTATCTCTGCCCTTTTCTTGCACTGTATAAGTCAGCAGCATCCACTGTGAATCTGCTGCCAGCTTCGGTGAGGAAGAGAGAGCAGATAATCTGACAGAAAAACAGATGAATAGCAATGCACAAGTGTTCAAGAACCCTCCAGCACTCCCGAATTTATCTATACTTTGTGAGAGATCATCCTGGAAATGTCCCGGACTGAAAGACAGCACTAATCATGGCAGCACAGGAACATGCTCTAAGCACTTGATAGAGGCTGGGGTCCACCAGGCAGGACCCCAGGTGCAGGCTGTGCAGGGATGCCCCAGCACACAACAGCAGGATGCTAGCAGGCAGGGGATACATGGGGAGCCATAACCAAGTGGCTGGCATAGTATACAGGAACGTCTGTGCTGAGTATGACCTGGAAGTCTTGAGGTCGAAATGGGATATGCCCCCAATGGTGGTCGAGAATGACCAAGTCTGTGGGACTTTCAGATACACCCGGACAAACTGGTGATGGCTAATCAACCGGTCAGAGAAGTGGTGGACAAGCAGAGGACAAAGGTCGTAGTGATAGATGTAATGTAAGTGATGGCAACATCAGGAAGCGCGAGAAATACCAAGGACTGAGAGAAGAGCTAGAAAAGATGTGGAAGGTGAAGGCAACAGGGATTCTCGTGGTCCTCTCCAGCAGATTCCAGGAACAACATCTGAAATGTGCTGAAGAGCGCAGGACCCTCAAGCTCCCAGGCCTCTGGTAGAGGACCCGAGCTTGAAGGAGAAAGAAGAGTGGGGATTTTTTTAATATAAGTTAATACAGTGTTTTAACAACTGGACTATCTCCTACTCACAAGACCAAAACACAGCAATGACCTCAATATCTTCTTTGGGACTTGATGAGCAATACTGTAGAAAATTGGATCTCTATAAAGTGACTGTGAATACTCTTCTCATATACAGGCACTAATCAGGAATACTCCCAATTCAAACTACAAAATGCAATAGCACCCTAATTTTCATATTTCAGCACTCTTAATTTTCATATTTCTCACGTGGAAGATTGCAGTCACAGCTGATTGCACCTGTTCCCCTGAGAGCTGAAAAACTGAAATGCTGCACTGATGCCCCATTAAAAATTCATCCATATCAACATATCTTCACCACCTTTCTCTACTTTCAATAATGCAGCAAATATTCATTCCACATTCACAAAGGAACAGTGACTCGTGACTCATTTCAGATATTTCAAGAACAAATTAACTGACACAGTTTGATGCTTTTTGGCATCTATGTTGGGTATTTTTAATTATTTCCCCCTTGGTGTTTCAGTCATTATTTCCACCACATAAAGGAAGCAATTAATGAGACCTCTGAAAAAAAATTCATCATAACATAAAAAAAAACAACTTTGATACAACTCATCCACTCACAGCTAAACTATCATTTCTATAATTCCTCTTTCAGGGAGGATGCAAATAAAACATGTGTGCATGCATGGTTGTGCGTCTCTCTATTCTGTAATTACATGCTTCATTACCTCAATGGCTGCAGGTGCCAGTAGCAGCAGTCATAGGTATTAATTCTGTCATTTGCAAAGTTTGACTTTGCTAAAAGTCAGCTAAGAAGACATAAAAGAGAGACAGAATCCATCTGGTCTTGTTGTTGTTCAACTAATATTGTCCAGTCAGATTTGACAGGCTTTGGGTGCAAGAAGAGTGGAAAGAAAATAATTAATTGGCCAATGAATGTTTTCATTATGCACAAGGTGTCTTTTGGCATTGGTGCCATGATGTGGCCAACAGTCCTGTTCTAGAGACCTACCGAATCTGTTTGAAGAGGCTGGAGAAATGCTGCTGGTTTTACCAGCTTGGACACTGTGGTTTGCCTTCCATTTGGACCTTGTGTTTACCTTTTGCTTTCACTTTCACCTGCTGGTAAAGTTTAGGCACTAAAAAGTGATTGGTTATGGTCTGGAAAACAATAGTAACCCTGCAAGTTGAAACATGATGAATTGGAAGTGACAGGCTGAACTCACTGATGACTTTGACAAAACAGCACAATTCTTTATGCCATCTTTTTGTTGCTTCGTAATTTTAGAGTCAACTTGATGCTTAATGATCTTAAAATTCAGTTTAAAATAAAGCAGAGCTATTCTTTTCTGTCTTTGCAATTCTATATTTGTAGCTATTAGGTATATTTCAGAAAATATGTCCTTCCAAAAATATATTTATTTCTTAGTTTACGCAAAATTCAACTCATATATTCTAATTTTTAAACAAATCTATATGCACTGTTGATAACATACACATTTTGCATATGAAATATTTTTTTAAAAAAATTGACATCTGTTCCTTTTGGCAGTATATATATTTCTGTCCCACTGATTTGTGGCAGGTATCAAAATCAGCAAATCGTTGTTTCTCTGGGTGATGGACTCCTGCTGTACCTGTGAGGGTTTGTTTGCTAAATGAATGAATCCTTCATGCTTTGCTGCCTCTGATGGAAATTATAGTAATCAAACTGGCAGGGCTGCGAGTACTGGCCACAGGTGTTCCCATGGTGTGTGGTAAGATAAAATGCTCTGCGTTGTGCTGTGTCATTTTGTAGTCCCCAGCTTTTGTTTCCCCTGCATAGTGAAGACATTCATCCTGACTCCTGCAGGGGCAACGGAAAACTGAGCAATGGCAGCCCCTGAAGGCATTAAAGAGACTAAATTGGTCTCAGCATTGGGTGGGTTTGTGATCCACCAGCTGGTAAAGACACAAACTGACACACCACCACACTCATTAAAGTGGACATGTTCTGCTCATTTTTATTCTAAGGCTTTTAGACTTGAACTCCCAGGCTATTCAACTCTCCACACCTCCCCACTCCTCCTCCACCTGTCACCTTTACTGCTGATCCAGACACAGCTGATGAGACTCCACTCATGTACTCCCCAGTTTTGTGGCGTTTTCCATCACATCTTGAGGATAAGCCGGTATCTGTGAAGGGTCCCTGTGCTGTGGAAGGTCATACCTCGTGTCTGTGTCACAGACATCACATCCCTGTGGCTGTGACTACAGACCTGTGCCACTGACATCACTCATCATGAAGACCCTGGAGATATTCATCCTGGACCAGCTCTGGCCTATGGTCAGCCTACTGATAGACCCCCATCTGTGTGCCTACCAGCCCAGACATGGAATTGAGGAGGCCATTCACTACCTGCTCAACCATGCCTACACCCACCTGGACAAGCCAGGGAGCACTATAAAAGTCGTCTTTCTTTACTTCTCCAGTGCCTTCAATACCATCAGACCAGCTTTACTGGGTAATAAGCCTACAGCACTGCAGGTGGATGCTTCCCTGGAAACCTGGATGGTTGACTACGCTGTCCGACACAGTGCCTGCAGCACTGTGTCGGACAGCGTAGTCAACAAAACATGAGCCCCACAGGGGACCATTCTCTCTCCCTTTCTCTTCACCCTGTACACCACGGACTTCAGCTATTGCACAGGGCACAGAGACCTGCCACCTTCAGAAGTTTTATGATGACTCAGCAATAGCGGGATGCATTAAAGAGGGTAATGAGGAACAGTACAGGGCTGTGTTGGGCAATTTTGTCATGTGGGGCAAACATGACCATCTGCAGCTTAATGTGGCAAAGACTAAAGAACTGCTGTGGGCATGAGGAGAATTAGAACACTGGTGACCCCCGTTTCCGTCCATGAGATCTTTGGATCTCATGGACGGTGTTCACACTGTGAACACCGTCGGTGTTCACACTGACAGTAAACTGGACTGCACTAAAAACACAGAAGCACTCTACAACAAGGACCAGAGCTGTCTGTATTTTCTATGGTGGCTGAAGCCATTTAATATCTGCTGGATGGTGCTCCAGATGTTTTACGAGTCTGTGATGCTGTGGTGTGCTGGCACAGCAGATTCAACAAACTGCTCTGTGTTGTGGAAAAAACAAGTTTAGCCCTGAAACCAAACTGATTTTATGATGATTTACTGAAAGTAAGAATATAACCTTTGCAAAGGGATCAATACATTCTTCGCACCGGCATTGACCGAAGAGCAAAATAACCACAGTTCCTTTGGACTCATTGCGTTGATACATACTTGTTCTGTTAGCTGTGGGGAGTTCAAGTTCCCACCGCCATGTAGCATCAGCCTGATAATAAGTGTGTCATGGCCTTGGCCACAGCCTTCAAAGAAGTTTGTTTCTCATCTTCGCACACTTGGTCTTTGTACTAGAAAATTACAATTACATACCAAAGAGGTACACAGAGGTTATTAGAGTTGAAAAATAAATTTTCCATTACAATCTGCAAGGCCAGTAATGTTGTGTGTGAGGCTCGACTCTCTAATAGTGTCAGAAAGCAAGATGCTGTCCAACTTCCATCTATCCTTTTTCTTTCAGGTCACAGGGGTGTTGGAGCCTATCCCAGCTGTCATATGGGTTGCCAGCTTGTCACAGGGCTAACACAGAGAGACAGACAACATTCACAGCTATGGACAATTTAGAATCACCATGGTGGAGGCTCTGTCATGGTTTCGGACGCATTTCAAACAGTGGTGTTGAGGACCTTCTTTAAACTGTTGGACGGCAACATTATTGAAGCAGTGTTGTCTTGACAGAGAACAGAACAAAAGGCAGAAACATCCAAAGAAGAGCTCTGAATGTCCTTCAAGAAGCCTGGAGAACTGTTCCTGAAGACTCCTCAAAGAAATGACAAGCTCCCTGAGAGACTTCAGGCTGTGCTGTTATATTAAAGTTATACAAACTCTGTGACTTATATGCTGTATTTCCATTTATATTTGCAGATGTTTCAGTTATTTTCCATTTTCCTGGAAAAACCTACCAAAATGAGTTTATGACTCAAGACAGATCTGTAAGTGAGTAACTTTTTTGTCTTTGTGTCCTGAGTCCTTTGCATTCCAGTGGTGGACATTTACTCAAGTAGCAATATCGGTGGTAAACATGATGCTTTTAGTGAGCTGAATTATTTTTGATTTATTTTGTAACATAACCTCATTTCCACATTGGAAAATAAAAGGGGAAAACAAGTTTGTCACCTTTATGGATTCAAAAAATTCTATGAATATTCATCTAAATAAAGAACTATTCTGGTGGAATGCAAAAGACCAGCAGCATGTTAGGCAGGGGTAGTTATCATTAATATTTTCTTCAGAATTTAATTTTTTTTATTTTCTGTTTTTTATGTCTCTTTATAACCTTAACCTACAAATAAAACATATCTTCCTCCAGAAAACCATTTTTTCTTGCTTTCATAATTTTTTTTTTGTTATAGCAGTTTACCTTTTTATTACTTGTAGCACTTAGTAGCATTTATTTTGTATTCACATCAGTTCCCAGTGTTCATGAAGAAACATCTTCTATACTAACATACCTAGACAAAGGAGAGTCCTTTTCAATACGTTGTGGCGGAGATGGACATGATCAATACAGTAATCTAGATTATCAATAAATCTAAAGGGTACAATTGGATTTACAAGCTGTGCTGTGACAGCCAAACTGCAATATCATGACATTTTCACTAAGGAAATAAGAAGACTAACTAATAAAGAATCCAACAGAGATGGATGAGTGCTGGAACTGCTGAGCTTCAAGCATTCATGAGGAGACGCCCTCCACTTGGCTCCAACAATGAAATCAAAGTCGAGAAGATAAATGAGGGAGAGAGTGCCATGGGAGGCTCAGCCATTGATCCAACAGAGAAACAAATCTGTCTTCCTCTCTTTCTGCAGAGATCACAGTAATACAGTACGGATCACCTGTGGCTGACTAGATGTTTCTGTGCCAGATTTGTATAAACCTACTTCCTTTTTACTTGTTCCCAATGTTTGAGTTTGACACTTTGATGCCAATAAAATATTGTTCCAATTTTTTTTTAAATACTCCATTAAATTTTAATAACCACACATTTCAATGAAGTTACCTTTTTTGGTACTATTCATAACTAGAGTTTTTACAGCCATGTTCATCCTTTTTCCATATTTGTCTCTTTCTGTCCAAGTATAGATTGTTAGGCTGGAATTATGTTTCATTAAAGAAACCAATCAGAGTGCAAAGCAGGCTCAAAGCATTGAGGTGGTATTTCCTTATTTCTTACTTTCATCAGGGATGCAAATGTATGCTGAATCCTCTTTCTTCAGGATTGCTGCATTCACTGCAGCTGTACAATTCAGCATGCTACACAGCTTTTTGTACTGACCTGATCACGAATGCCTGATCACAAAGGCATTGTGACTTCCACAATGGAGGAGCTACTATAGAACTGTTGTATTAGACTGCATTAGTTTTAGTTAAATATTACCAAATACATATGAGCTGATTTTTTGACTCAATCCATTCTTTTACCACATTCATTTTCAGGTTTTATATTCAATTTAATTACCGCCTAAAAAATGTCAGTGTTAGCTAACTAATGCCAACAATGTATATTTAACCTTGTCTTTCAGGCACTTCTTTCATTCATTACACTGCTTGGACATTAAAGGGTTTTAAACCATCCATTTTAATACCACTTATTTAGTGCTCATATAGTCAATTCATTTATCTCTGGACATGAACTGACTGAATTTACTGTATGAAAGAGTTCACATGTGTCTGTCCTCTAAATCAACATCTTTTCATTTTCATTGAAATAGTCTGTAGGTGAATAAAGTTATTTCTCTAAAGGATATGACTTTTTCAGTATGGTGCAGTAATAGGCTCCATGAAACGGCATCTGGCATATCCATGGAAATCAAATAACATAACTTGTATTTTATTTTATTTTTTTTAAATGCATAGCTCTCTTAAGGTCCCAGCACAGCGTTTCAGTTGGGTTGAGGTCCGGACTTTGGGCCATTGCAACGTCTTGATTCTTGTTTTGGTTTTTTTTTTTCAGTCCTTCTGTTGTAGGTTTGCTGCCGTGCTTAAGATCACTGGCCTGTTGCACGACAACCAAGCTTCAGCTGTCAGAGAGTAGGCCTCATGTTTGACTCCAGAATACCTTGATATACTGAAGAGTTCGTGCTGACACGACTACAAGATGCCCCAGATCATGTGACTGCAAAACAAGCCCAAATGATTGTGTCTGACAGTTGCCATGAGGTGTTTGTGCTCATACACTGTGTTGGGTTTCACCAAACTTGGTGCTGTGCATTATGGTCAAACATCTCCACTTTGGTCTCATCAGTTCCACGAGTCTTGTTGTTATTTTTAGACAGAAGAGGCTTTCTCCTGGCAACTCTACTTGTTCAGCCCGTTTCTAATTATACCGTCTTGAACTTTAACATTTAACATGCTAGCTGAGGGCTGCGGAGTCTGAAATGTAGCATTGCACGGACATGGGGTGAATTTGCTGGGACATCCACTCTTGCGTAGATTGCGGCATTGTGTCCTCAATGCTCAGGACCAGCACACTGCCAAAACATCTACTCTCATAGAGGTGGTCACACTGGTTCATGATTATTTAATAAAATGCATTTAATTATCAGCAGCTGGTTGCTATTTACCCTCTTAATTTGTATGGAAGCAGTAAGCTTGTATGTAGTTTTTCACACGACTGTTTGCACCTCCTTCTCTTATCCATCTCTAATGAGTGAGTTAATGCCTACTGGGATCATCAGCCTTAGACAGTAATTTAAACAGAGTTAGGATCGCTGAGTTACAGCTCAAACCTCCAAGCACTCATCCTTGAGTTCCTTTCTAAACACATAGGTTGTTGTTCTTTGTTTGAGCCAACCCTTTCACCTTAGGGAGATTCTTATGAAGTTTTCAAATAACTCTCATTGGCAATACACACCAGCTGTGGATGACTTGACTCAGTAAATTGGAGAATATTTACTGAATTAACAAGACTACATTAAATTAAAAAGGGTGGGGACTTTTTAGTCCCAGAGGTTGCTGCTTGATGATAAATAATAAATTCTAATATTGGCTATTTCCATATAATATCTTTAGCAGGCGCATTGGTATTCATCCATCTGTTCGGCACTTCCTTACATTCCAATCATACTGACTATTGTTCTTTTGGAGTAGCACTTTGGCCATTAAGTTTATTTACAAAACATCAAAGGCATAAGAAAGTATGCAAACTGAGAAAAAGTCTCTGTTGCCATCTGTTTTCCTTTCCCTCAACACAAACTAACTTTCTTAGTTAATTACTGTCTTTCTTTGTCTCTCTCATGTCTTTCAACATCCCTTGACAGATAAGAAAGCATGTGTGTTAATATCAGCTTGAAGCCGAGAGGAATTCATTTATCTGGCTCCCCTCTGCTCTGCATCTAAGCAGACACACATCCTCTACTGTAGCCAATAAAGAAATTGGTTCTGCTGCAGCCTGAGGACAACAGGCAAGGTATATCTGCTTCTAACAGATGGTTGGACTAAGACTGTTCTCTGTTAGCAGTGGAAGCTAACACAGACAAACCACAATCAATTATATTTTGAAGTAAAACCTCATTCACTCACATCAGACTTCAAAGCCCACTGTAATCCATAGCAAAAAAGCTAAGAGAAGGTCAGGATCCTTCTTATTCAAATCTAAAACCTTGTTACGGCTGTAACAACCTTTAAATGAAAAGTACAGCGATGTTCATTTTCAGACTTCCAAACCCAGTAAACTTTTAAATCTGTAACCATCATACTAACAGCATCACTGTAGTCAGTGGCCATTACAGAGTTTGATCCATCTGAAAGAGCTAAACAGTAGTCCTGCACATCTGAACTGTTATGTAGTCAATAACTTTGAATAACTTCTGATAGCTTAGGGTTAGGGCCAATGATGACTGGGTCCACTCCAGGAATTAAACTGGGAAAACGTTGGCAGGTGTGAAAAACTGAACAACTTTGACAAAGGGACAAATGACTAGTAGAGTAAATTCCGATACAGTCTTCTAGTCATTTGTCCCATTTAGGTATTTCCTAAATGGCAAGATGTGTGGAGTGCTTCCAGTTAGCAGCCGTATGTGGTGCTAGGAAGGACAAATTATGTTAATGGTGGCAGATCAACAATCTCTCTAATGTGTGTGTGCACGTGTGTGTGTGTGTGCATGTATGGACAGCTGGGCCTGGGTCTGTGGCTTGCCTTGGCCTCTGTGGGATATGGTTGCGGAGGGTGGGAGTTCCCCCTCCCTACCGCACCCCACTGCTCCCCATTGATCGTCACTGCCGCCCCTGGGATATGGGTGCCTGTGGGTCCTGGGGCGTGTGGCCGGATGTCTTGGCGTGGCTTTTAGCCTGCTCCCTTGGAGGCTGTGGCCTGGGGTGGCTCGGGCCTCTTGGGCGTGGGGAGGGGCTCTGCTGGGTGTCGGGCAGCTCCCGGGCGCCTGGGGCCTCTGGGCCACATTCTCGGCTTGTGCTGGGGGGGCTGGCCTACTTGGGGGGGTGAGGTGCTTGTTGCCTCTGGCTCTCTGGGCTCTTGCCCGTTGACTGTGGGGGCTCTGTCTAGGGTCTCCTTCCTTCTTCCTCTGGGGTGTGCGCATGGTTGCCATTGGGATGTGTGGCCTCGGGTCTTCTGAGCCCCTTGTGGGCCATGGATGGCCTAGGTCCCCTGGGTCTTTCCCTGCTTGCCTCTGGATCCGGATGGGGGTGGTTGCGGCTTGTTGCCCTCATTATTGAGTACGTTCCATGACAGAGGAACACACACATAACTACAAACTACAGCAAGACTGTGTGTGTGTGTGTGTGTGTGTGTGTGTGTATGTGTATATGCATGTATACATAGGTGTGTATGTATGTGCATCTATCTATCCTCTCTTATTATTATTCATCTATTTATTTATTTATTTATTTTTTCTCTGTTCTCTCTCCCCTTTTTTTGGCTTCTTTCTTTCTTTTTTTCTTCCTGCCTGTCAGATCTGGTAAATAAAATAAAATATAAACATTAACAAGAATAGCCTATAGAAACTTATAGAGCTCTTCTTGTAAAAGCAAATATGTTTGGCAGCACAACGCATTCGGACCATCATTCTGATTGCAAAAACTGCCGGACATGACAGGCAAAAAAAACCAAACAAAAAAACAATATCTCTAATCCTCAACTTGCATGTTGCAGGAGAAGTTTGAATGTTGCATGGCATTACTGCCAAAGGTTAGGGCATTTTCTTTTGGAAGAAATCATGGTATTCTTCCAGAAGAACATAATCTGAGTCACTGCTGTTTTGTGGCACCCCTCTTGTCTTTGTTTGGGAGATGAAAGTGCTTCTAGATTTGCACCACCCTTATATTGGTGGGAATGTTGATCCCTTAACACCAGTTAAAATTTCAAGCCTTTTTCACCAGATTAGGGTTTGGGTTGGGTTGCATTTTAGCCCCAGCTTAACAAGCATAGGTTCAGAATTTGGATGAATTTGAATTTGCACTTCAAATCAACTCTCTTACATACATTGTGGCTTTAAAATTCATCTATTATAAGACTTCACTTTGAATATGTCAATAATAATTTATAGAATTACATATAAAGGGGTAGATGTGAACCTGACCTTACCCTTGCGCTTAACTCTAATCAGGTCCCCAGTGACCTGGTGGATGCTCAGAGGTTAAACAAACATTTTGGTGCCAGATACCACAGCACACCTCCAGAAGTCTTACAGAGCTTCTTCAGCTCTAATCAGGTTTGTTGGCAAGAAAACAGGTAATTCACTTGGTGGTATGTTTAGAGGTTTTAAAACTTGCTAACGTCTCTGACAAGGCAAATATCAGGGTATAAGAGAGCAATCTAACTTAGTGGTGGATAATGCTAATGCGACCCGTGTCACAAATTGAGGGGAACCTTCACGAGGCACGCCACAGTGTGAGCTGCTGGCAATATATTAAAATATATCAATATACCCCATGAGTCATAATCAGAGCTATGACTTGTGTAAAAAAGCATGAATCCACATCCTTGGTGAAGAGTTTAATGTTTTAGTGGCGTAATGAGACATTTGATACCAATCGGTGATCTGTCTGTTCAACGTTACAGCTTCCAGCTAGTTAAAGTAGGAGGTAGAAGCAGCTGGCCTGACTAACGGTAATAAACTATCCATCTCATCTGTGTATTTTCTGTCACCGTAAATTGTAACTTTAACTTGTGCAAACCTGACATCACTGAATAAAATGCACTGTATATAGTAAAGTATATCCATATGCATGCACCTCTCCAAAGAAGCTCTCTGTATCTCTGCACACTGAAATTTTTATGCAATTTCTCATTCAGCTGGGATGAGCCTCAGGGCTTGGCATACCCTCATCCTTATCCACAAGGCCCCAGAGATTTCACAAAGCCCCAATGCTCCTATTCTTTTTTCCCTGCCTCCACAGTTGAATGCTTTTTGATAAATACTTAAACAACAACAACAAAACAACCCAAAAAACAAACCAAAAATCCTGAAGAATGTCTTAAATATAAAACTCATTTCATAAAATTGGTGTAAAGGCATGTATTACAGTTATTCAGTGTTTTTGCCGGAGAGTTTGGTAAATAAAATGTTCCATACTGCACCACGGCATGCATCTGTAACAACCCACATTACATATTATTTACGGCACATGAATACATCACCAGCTGTATCTCCATATTCAGAAAGCTATGTGAATGTCCCACTTATCATCACAGCCAACATCCTGAAATTCTTTTCATCCAAGTACATAAATTGCTTATTGATATTCCTCATGCTTTCTGTCAGTATACGCTTCACGGAATGTTTTATCAGACTGAGCATTCATTTGACGTTTTATTCCATGTGTTCACCATAATTGTGTGATTTATAACCAGGCTCAGGGCTGCAGCACAGGCTTGTATAATGTGCACAGTGAGCTATTTATGGGACTGTGTGCAGTGTAACAAAATGAGAAGGTAGAATATGAGCGTAGGGCTGCTGTGGATTTAACCATGTTTTCTGCATTCTATCCAGTCAAGTGGAAAAGAAAGTACGCCCTCTTTTATTTCTGAGGTTTTATGTATCAGGATATAATAAAAATCATCTGGTGCTTAGCAAGTCTTAAAAACAGGTAAACAGAATTACAGATGAACAACAACACATATACATTTTCATTATTTATTAGTAAAATCTAAGGCAACGAGCAGAAGTAGTGTGTGAAAAACTATGTACACCCTTACTGCTTCCATAGGAATGAAGAGATTAAGTGTCATGGTCTTGGGCAGGTAGTCTGCATGTACTAGCTGTTAATGTTATACAGCCTACATTTCCAGAGCTGCCACCTCCGACACTGACCATTAAGGCCGTTACACACAGGGTGTGTTGTTTTGAATAAATCTTCCTTATAAAACGCGCTGTGAAAAAAATGAAGTCGACACCAAGCAATGATGTAATGAGGTTCTGATGTTTCTAAACAAGAGAAGGAAGAGACAGAGACTCTTAAGAAGGCAGCAGCAGGGAGAGTTTCATGGTTTGATCCCAGAGTTGAACCTGCATCGTGGCCGCTTTCGCACATATCTCAGGATATCAGTGGGACAGATTGAGCTCTTGTTGGCAGAGGTGGGATCACATCTGAGGAGGCAGATAATAATTCAAGAGAGTCGACTGACCCGGGGTAGTATGTAGTTGTGTGTCTGAGGTAAAATAGTATGATTTTACTGTTCAGACATCACTGTATATTCAGTATGTTCAGCTCACATGCTGCTAAATGCAGCGCTCTGATTGGTCAGATCTGTTTGTTTGCTTGCGAAAGTCAGAAAAATTGAACTTGATCCGAAAAAATAAATGCCGCAAAATTGTCCTGTGAACTGACGCAGTCGGTGTGAACGGCTGCATTAAGAACGGGCATGTCCAAAAAATGTTTTTAATACATGAAACATTCCCACGAAATTTATGCGTCCAGTGTGTGAAGGCCTTAACCTTCCATCCATTCCTGTTCCCAGGGTGAGGGCAGCTGAGCCTCTGCATCAGCCCCTGTCTTCAGAGAAGTCAGCTGATACACCCCCTGCACAGCTCCAGCAGTTGGAGGTGATGGATGAGCACTCTGTTGAGCAGGCCCAGCCTGTGAATCGAGAGAAACCTGAGTGTCCTATGAATCCAGAGTATCTTGTGTCAGAAATGCTGGCTGTGAGCCCTATGCTGCCTTAGCCAGTGTTGCCCCAGACATCCGAGTATCCTTTGCCAGAGCTGCTGTCATCAGAGGAGTTGGCTGACAATCCATACTATCCTGTGCTTCTTGAGAATCCTGTGCTTCTTGTGCAACCTGAGAATCCTGAGCTTCCCATGCCCCATAAGTTTCCTGAGCTTCCTCCATCCACGCCATCGGAGCCCGAGTCCAAGGGTCCTGTGCCTATGTTGTCCATGCTGCCAGAGAGTCCTGAGCCAGAGAGTCTTGAGCCAGAGGGTCCTGGGCTGCCTGAGCCCGTTGGTCTTTCTCATCTGATCCTGTGAGTTCAGATACAGAGAGACCGGCACGGCCTGAGCCAGGGGTGTCTCAGTGTTGCTGTCAATGTCGGTCTCCAGAGGGCTTCCTATGTCGCTGGAAGACCTTCTGGGGGCCTCCTGCCAAGCAACCTTAGGGTCTCTGTTGCTATTGTTGGCTTCCATCCCTTTGTGTTTAGTTTTACCTCTCTTGTCTCATTAGTTACACTCAGTTCTCCCCAGCTGTCTCGACTCTCCATGATTACCTTGTGTGTAGTTAAGCCCGCTGTTTTCCTCAGTTCTTTGTTGTGTCCTCCCCTCACACTGTGTGCGCCACATGTTCCAAGTTTACTCTGTGTTTCCTGGATTATGTATTTCTGGCTCTAGTCCAGCCTGTAACTGTTTAATATGTTTTTCACTGAGTTTCAGTGAATAAAGCTGAGTTTGTGTTCATTCCCGTCCACTGAGTCCTGCATTTGAGTCCTACTCTGCCTGTCACACACAGCTGTTCTATGACATTAAGTAAAAGTCAGGTGCTGTTAATCAAATGCACTTGATTAACTGATCATCAGCAAGTGTCAAGTGCCTTGAGATGACTGTTGTGATTTGGTGCTATATAAATTGAAGTGAAGGCACCTACAGTGGTATGCAAAAGTTTGGGCACCCCTGATAATTTTCATGATTTTCCTTTATAAATTGTTGGTTGTTCAGATCAGCAGTTTCAGTTAAATCTATCATACAGCAGATGGACACAGTGATATTTGAGAAGTGAAATGAAGTTTATAGGTTTTAAAGAAAGTGTGCAATAATTATTTAAACAAAATTAGCAGGTGCATAAGTTTGGGCACCCTTGTTGTTTTATTGATTTGAATACCTTTAGCGCTAATTACTGGAACACTAAATTTGTTTTGTAAGCTCATTGACCCTTGACCTACATACACAGGTGAATCCAAGGGTTCAGGTGGCCAACTGCAAGTGTTTCTCCTCTTTGCATCTTCTCTGAAGAGTGGCAACATGGGAGCCTCAAAACAACTCTCAGATGACCTGAAAGCAAAGATTGTTCAGCATCATGGTTTAGGGCAGGGGTCAGCAACCTGTAATATGGAAAGAGCCATTTGAACCCGGTTTCCACGGAAAAGTAAAGACTGAGGTAGCGGCTGCCGCGAGTGAAGCATATATTGAGAAACAAAAATAAATAAATAAAATTTTATTTTAATATTTCAAGATCACAATAATGTTCCAATTTAGAACTACAACAAAAACCGAACTGACAAAAATAAAATACACTTCAATAGGATACTTATAAATTACTTCCACAAGCCGCACAGAGCCGCAGCTTAAGACTGAAAGAGCCGCGGGTTGCCGACCCTGGTTTAGGGGAAGGATCCAAAAAGCTTTCTCAGAGATTTCAGCTGTCAGTTTC
>JAMQGT020001475.1:0-12911 GCA_024447675.2 Pterophyllum scalare | reverse complement strand
CACTACGTATTGCTTATGAGTATGGGTTTCCTCTGGGTACTTTGGCTTCCTCCCACAGTCCAAATCCAAAAACATGCACGTTAATTGGTGATTCTGAAACTGACTGTGGATGTGATGTAGAATAGAAGTGCACAGAATAAAATGAGAAAGGTTGAGAACCAGTGACCTTCTTGCTGTGAGGCTACGGTGCCCTTTATTCTAACTAAGCAAAACTTATTTCATGTTGTAGCCCATTTTTCATATACTGACATTGATCTCAGCAATGCAATGTAAGGCAAGGATGGAAGGGGTAATGACTGGGCTCCAAACAGACAGCAAGCTTTTGAAATATTAGCTTTTACAGTCAGCACTTGAAAATCTCATGCGTGGGTTGCCGCACTGCTGGCAGGTAGGACTTGCAAATCTCACAAGTTGTGTTAATAACTTTGCATATGCAAATCTGGGATATTTTTTGTCTATTTGGAAAAGACGTAGTCAAATATAAAATAAAATGCAACATTCTGCTGGTTTTTGTGCATTTTGTCAAGTACTATGGTGAAGTTGTATTTACTTTTTAGGTTGGAATGGGATTGTAGCACTATTCAGGGTATATTGTAGAAGTTTTTACTGTGCTGTCTCTTTATTGCATGCACATCTCAATGCTTGCGTTCCCTTTCTTGCTTGACAGATGACACTCAAAAAAAAAAGGCAGGAGTGTGTGGATTCTCTCTTCATCTGTGGGCCCAAAACAAAAGCAGTAGCACTTCCTATTACAGCTCGTAATAATGTGGTAATAGAGTGGAAATAAGGTGGAATGTAATAAAATAGCATGTTATTACGACTTGATTACCATTATCTTTTATCAAAAGGGGTTATAGCTGAGTAATATTACACTGAATTTTATGTAACTGGGTAAAAACAGGCCAGCACCTAATAATAATAATAATAATAATGTGTAAACAAATGTATGCCTGTGAGGCAAAACAAATGAGTAATTGTATAGTAAAAATTTTATAACAATATGATAACCTGCTGGCAATAAAATGGTAATATCTATGTGTATACATATCTAATGTGATACATTAATCCTATATCTGTAGCATTCTTCTTTGTTTGAAAATAATGTAAATATTATGTTCAATGTTTTGGTTTATTACCTGGGAAACCTTTATGGTAGTTTCTGTGTAATAACCAGGAATCAGGGCAGCAAAATGCAAAATTTGCTGTTTCTATCTAATTCCATGTAAATAACCTATTGAAGCAATCTTCAGAAGAGTGATGGTAACCTGGAAATGTGTTGTAGTTTCTGTATAATAACCTGGAATTAGAAACTATAGTTTTTGCTGCATAACCACTTTAAATGCATGAATATGAATCAAAATAAGAAAAAAATAAGAGCAATTACAATTAAAATAAAGAGGCCAGCTGGTGTGTGTGTGTTTGTAATCTGTAGCTAAAGAGCAGATGCACACAGAGACAAAACAGCAGCAGGGCAGCACTTGCATTCCAATCATGTCCACTGTTTTGGCTCCCAGGAAGTATCATCCAGCAGTCCAGAACATTGTGCATCATAAGTGCTTGCACAAATACTGAGTAAATCCAAACATACACACAGGCATACATGGGCTGACTGAGCAAAATTAGTCCAGCTCAGAAGAGAGGAGAAATATCTAATGTGAAAGAATGGAGTTGGCCATGGGACAGCGATTACCATTCTGTGCTGAATTTGAACCACTGTTGACCAGCGCTTCTCCCTTTCTCTTTAATTCTGACTTCTGTGAATTCTGACTTCATCGGGATGCCACCAGTGCATACTTGACCTTTGTGCAGAGGATGTGCAAGAGGATGGGCGTTGCCCAGTGCTCACACAGCAACCTGAATCACCGTGGCCATACTTAAACATATATGTAACACTGAGAAGCTCCACTGTTTTTACTTGTGAGGTATGCAAGTTGAGACTAGTGGATACTGCAGGGTTCCCACAAGTCTGTTTAATTGCTTTAGAATTAACATTAAGAAAAGTGTCTCTTGCCTGATAAATTCAAGTTAGAAGTTTTAATATTAAAGCCAGCTTCTCATTTCTGGGTGGGTTGTAAGCCAGCCTGCCACTCACTAGGTTTGGATGTTGCTATACACCTCCAGTGGTAGTGGTCTGCACTCTGTTACTGTACCTACTATCCAACCAGAGAGACTTTGTGTCCTCTTGCTTTTGGCGTTAGTGGTCCTCATTCAGTTTTCATGTCCTTGTATAGCTAAGACACCCACCCAACAGTAAATCATTCACTGGAGGAGGAGAGAGCAGCAGATGTTTGCAGACTACTGAGGTTACTGAAACCTGGTGAGAATGGGGTCGACTTTACATTTTGCAGATCATGGTGCATCCCCCCTTTTTCATAGCGCAAATTTAATTTTCAACATAAAAATAAGTACTCTACATTTCAATCCTATGTCAAAAACATGAGCACAATGTGTTTTGGGGGCAATTTAATAATTCTTACATCTATATGTAAGTGTATACAGTACAATGGGAACCTTGTATTGTATACAAAATCAAAGCTGTTATTCCCTAACGCCTTTCCCATAAATAGTGGGTCCTTTCTTTTTTCTCCTTTCTTTTTTTTGGTATGTATAGCTTGTAAATAACTGCACACTTTTTGCTGTGACTACAGGGCTCATTGTTTTAGAAATTTCCGGCAAACTACTTCTCAAACTCCAAACCATCATTTTAGCTATCGTCCATGTTTAGTCTGATACATGTGGTGCAGACAGCATACAAAATAATATAAAAATAATTTCTAAATTACTCCAAGCATCTGCATTATGCAGCTTTTCTGCATTATGTTCTGGATGAAAACAGCAACATCACTCGGGCTTTTCATTACAGCACTCTATACTTGACCATTTTGTCCTTGGTAGAGTTTAATAATATAGTTTAACTTACATGGCTGTGCACCCCACTGCTATTGGTTGAACAAAAGATTTTGATATTTAATTCCTCTGTAAATAAATTCAATCAAATCACGGTCATACCAAGGTTAAGGCACATGCCTCGCAGTATAATATTGAAACTACAAGCATTTGTCATTTATATGGATGTCACTCACCTTGTGGTTATCGCTCTTCCTCTTCCTCCTCCTCAGGGGTGGGATTAACCAGCATGTGTCATTCACAAATCCTTCTGAGCACCTCAAACTCCATGCTGTGTTCAGCACAACAGTGCTGAATGCATTGTGCGCAGACAAGAGATTCTGAGCATTAATAATCTCAGTAATATCGTGATAACGTGATGACTGGCATGACTTGATGACTAAGTGATGAGTGGCATCTCATACCATCAACTAGTCAGTTCCTTGTGTGATTCCTTACTTGCTTGCACCCTTAATGTCGTTCTTCCCTCTCTGTGTTGTTATCATGGTCTATGACTCAGTGTTTTGTGTTTCGGACTGTCAAATCCTATTTAACATCTCTGTGTGATTCTTAGTTTATTGTGGGTTTGCAGTTTTGAGTTTTGTATATTTCCTGAGTGTTTCAGTTTTGAGTGTTCAGTTTCGTATTACTGCGTGTATTGTATTCTCTCAGTGTGCCTGCCTTCCTGTATTGTCGAGTTTGTGTTTCTGTGTGTTGTGTTTTATGCTGTCAGTCCCATGTATCGTGTGCGTTATGTTCTGTTTTACTTCCTCTTGTCTCGCTAGTTTGATTCTGTTCAGCTGTGTCTTGTTTTCCCCAGCTGTGTCCTCTCTCCCTAATTTCCTCAAGTATGTATTTAAGCCCTCAGTTTTTCTCAGTTGCTTGTTGTGTCATTCCTCATGGTTGTGTTTCTCCCACTTCTGTGGTTTTTAGGACAGCCTTATTCAGAAAATATTTTGTTCTGGAGTTCTGTATTTGGGTCCACCTGCCATACAATCAGTCCGTGACAGCTCTAGCTATCCAATAAAGGAATGGTTTCAAATAAATAACAAATTTCTGATGCCAAAATGAATATGACTTTTTAAATTGTTTTTGTGGAATTTGTGCCTCAAATGTTACGAAATCATTTACTGTGATTAGTCTGATGTAAATAGGGAGCATATTGTTGTGGGTGTAAATTTATTTCTTAACTGCAAAATCATGCTGCATGAACTCACAGTAGTTCAGTTTTGCACCACTGAAGAAAAATTTTAAATAGAATAATAATGGAACATAATTTCAATTTATCAGCAGTGTCTATTTTCTTTTATTCCCAAGAGGGTCTGTGGACAGATCTTCAGGTTAGAATTCCTGTCAGATGGCTCATGTTCAAATGGTTAGCAGTGTTGCCTCACAGCTAGAAGGGTTCAAACTTCCTGGTCAGCTGGGGGGTCTTTCTGACTTTGAGCTCCTCGTGCCTGTGTGAGTTTTCTTCAGGTGCTTGAGTTTCCTTTCACAGTCCAAACATGCATATCAGGTTATTTGGCCCTAGTTGTGGATATGAGAGTGTGTCGTTGTCTGTCTCTGTCACGGATCCTGCTCCTTTGCACTCATTTGGATTCTGTCCTTCCACTAATCTCTCTTTGTGTTGTAGAGGCGGACCTTCTCCTCCTCAGTTGCCTGTGATCCCGCCTGGTTCCACAGCTGTTGGCAATACTATCGTCACTTGGACTATTTAAGTGGCAAGGGGCCTGCACTCGTCGCCGGATTGTTGTTTATCCTCTAGGCTGGGACTCTGGAGTCTGCGGTATCGTACGGTGGAGCATCATCTTGCATCACGGTCTTCGTATACACCTCTGTGAACTGGTCGCTTGTTAATAAAGCCTTGGATTGTCAACTTACCCTCTGCCTGTTGAGCTCAGCTTCCCACCATGACACTCTCTGTGTTAGCCAGTGATGACATATGGGATAGGCTTCCATCACCCGTAGGTTTATAACACCTGTTCTGGGATAGTGTTGTGCTATTTACATATTTTTCCCTAAATGATAGAATTTATAGTTTATTTAAACTTTAATGCTCAGAATGAATTAAGCCACTGCACCAAATGAGGAACTGAAAGAAACAACATTACACTGCAATGATTCTACATTTGAAAACTTTGATTTCCTTATGTGTGTGTGTGTGTGTGTGTGAGCCCTGCGATGGATTGGCAATCTGTCCGGGGTGCAGTCCACCTCTCACCCAGTGACCACTATCCCAGCTCTCACCAATAAGCTGAACTCAGTTTGCTTAACATTAATTTTATCTTTTTTATAAGCTTTTTGATCCACAACAGTCTCAGTGTCTAACGTGGCCCCTTGGGAAAAATTCATTGCACACCCCTGTTCCAGCCCAACAATGACCCTAAATTGGATAAGTGGAAGAAAATGAATAGGTGGATTTACATTTTTTGCTTTAAAAAGAAATAAAATTATTAATTTATTACCAGGATCATTGCAGATTAGTTTTTGTTTGCTCTATTGAAAACACTACAAGAAAAAAAAGCCTGCATTATAAACATTAGCATACTAAGCCATCACCTATAAATACATACTGAGAAATCTGTCTTTTGTATTTTCATTATATGACTAATAGCTTTAGTTGTGGATATTGAAATGTGCCTTCTTTTTTTTACCTTGTCTGTAACAATCTAAGACAGACAAGTATTCCCTGATGCTCTCTGAGCCTCTCCATCACTGCTTCATCCCTTATGAACATTTCTCCATTTCCTCTATCGTCTAACACTTGTTAAAACCTGTAAATGGGTAAAAGCCCCTTCACAGAGAAAACAGAGTGACACACACACTCAGTTCAAATGACAATATGTTGTTTATTTTCTATATTTTCAAGGTTTATTATTTACAAACAAAATAAACAAAAAAAATCAAAAAGATTTTTTGACAAACACTGTTTGTCTGCATATTCTTGTAAGAAAGTTTACATTTATCTTTCTTTCATCCGTATTAAGTAACCGACTGACAGTTCTTTTTCTCTAAGCCTTGGATTACATGAATGAGCTGAACAGTGATCATGTGAGTGGGGTTTAAGAGGACCGAGCAGCTCACTGTCGCTCCCGCCCCTCGTTCCACTACGCATATCATCAGTAAACATATGAAACCTGTGGTCATCAAAACCAAATAAAACATTTGGTTTGTCCTCTCTGGGCATTATCAGTTCTTTTTGCATGTCTTTCTTTTTCAAACCAACAAAACAACAAACAAAAATATACAAATATATGTGCTGGTTTGTTGAGAGTCTCTATACTGCTAATATGTAAGCTCATTAGTTTGTGTTATACATCACCATTAATGCCCATTCCAGTATGTTGAGTTGCGATTGGTATAGTGAAAAAAAGCACATAGTTGGGAAGCTCTCCCTCCAAAGGCAAGTATCAAAAACAGCACAAACCAACAGTGCTGCTATCCATCTCGACTGTGAACTAGTTCCTATACACTATGGCATATTCACAATTAAGCGCTCTTCGTTGTAAAGAGAACATCTCCCCCTCATTTAGAACCGCGAGCAGGGCAGCACAAATTCTCGGAGATATTGCTCCCTTACTTCAACATCTAACCTAGCTGAATAGAATCTACATGTTATTAGTAAGTCAGAAAGTGCAATTTAAAACAAAGACAATGACTTAAAATGTTTTGCTTTGGCCAGTTTCCTTCCACGCATCAATATTCAACCCAAACATCAGTGGCTAGCTACAAAGAAAGGTATAAAGGTGCTCAAATTTGTACAATGTCTCACTGATCTCACTGCAAGTCTAAAGATTGCACTTTTTTAAACTGTACATAACCTCACTGAATATCTATATAGCTTGACTTAGAATGCTAGAAACACCTGCCTCTAAAAGTTCGTACTGGAAGTAAAGATACCAATTGGATAAACTGAGACATTTGGCCATCTTCATTGCTTACTCCTTTCTTGTCTAAAAACACTGAGACATAGAACACATAGAGTATAGTAAGGATGATTGCGTAGTAGTGTGCAGAAGTGCCCCCCCCCCAACAACACCTCATCACCAAACCCCACCCCACCTCCCCACCCCAATATGCACCAAGCTCACACTCATAACAAAGGATGGGACATGGCTATAGTTTAGGCACAAATACTTTAGAATGTCCATGTGAAAAGTCAATGCTTCTGTTCACACACAGATAACATCTAGGCAGACAGACAATGAACAAAACATAATCTAACATTACATTTAACGTCAACATTTTTGAGATAGTATCTTTTTAAGTATTTGTGACAGCACATGCTTTCGTGATGGGTTGACTGTATTGGTACACTATCGACACAACCTGTAGTGAAGACCAATCTTTTAAAATGGTTGCTCTGAGGGCTTAGTCACTTCGAACTGATGGGATGTTTGGTGCCATGTGACTCTGACTCTAAACAGGTATTCTGCGTGACATTTGATCAAGAAGACTGCATTAAGGCCCTAACCACAATGCACAACCTGTTGTATAAGCAGGAAAACAAGTTGTCATCCAATATTTTGTTAAGATTAAAATGTTCAAAATATTCTTTTTGACAGAGTGCCCAATATTCTTACTCAACCTTACTTCCATGCCTCAAAGTCCGGGTCAGTTTAGAGTAGCTAAGCCCACTTAATGGATTTACATGAGACAGAAACCTTAATGCAAACCAGCATTTCTTTTTCCTCACTTACAGCAGTTTGGTGAAAATGTCCTCCTGCACACTTGAGTGACTTGATGTCTTCAACCTAAAGCATATATGTACTAGAAATGTTGTGCTTCAGCTACAGTAACTGTGATAGGACAGTGTACAGTACAGATTTACTCCAGGAGCAGGGCTAGCACAAAATCATGAGTGTGTCCAAACTTTTGACTGATACTGTATATAAAATACAAAAAAAAAAAAAAGAAATAAAGAAAGCCAAATTTCCACACCTAAGCCATAGAGTTCATACCAGTTGTGTGTTACATGACCCCTGGCAGTACTTGGAAGTAAGGTTATAGAAAAGAAGCATTTACTTTCAATAGGTTGACTCTGAAATGAAGTTGCGTATTGTAGGTAAATATTATATACTGTATGTTCACTCCATGTTAAATCAGAAACTATACTAGGATTAAGGGTAGTATACAGAGAGGCAGAAAGAGAAAGAGAGAAGAAAGGAATTATAAATGTCTTTCAATCAGGCATTTCTCAGCATCAAGTAGTGCTAGCTATTGCATTAAGGTTTGTTTATCTCTTATAGATGATCTCCAGGTTCCTGATAGAAGTAAGACATTGTTATGATAGAGAATGCACCACACAGTATCTGTAAATACTAGCTCTACAAAACTATTTACAGGACACATATATGTAATTTTTATGTCACAGTCTATTGCATAATGGTGATAATCTTTAGTTTATAAATACTATAAATATACACAGAAATTTTAAGCAACATTAAGTAACATCTCAGCCATCAGAAATCAGAAATAGAAAACAATAACATCCGTCCATATCTGTCCACACACTTCATTTTCCTCCCAAATAAACAAAGAAAGCAGCATTTCTATTATCTATTCCCTTTGGACCCATAACACTGCCATGGTTTGTGTGTGTGCCTCTGTGGGGATGTAGTGGCTCATCGGACTGTATTTTTCATTGCGGACAGCCACAGGATACGTACAGTATTGTAGTTTTGTTCTGTGATGAGTTTTCAAGGATATGGATAGAGACTGACTGTGTGCTTTTGAATTATTGGTTAGCATTATTTGCATTTAATCTTCCACAGTGGTGCTAAAGCTGCTGAGTAGGAGAATATAATTTTGCTCCTCTTCTAGTAGAAAAAGAAAACGTCATTGTGAGTATCCACAATACATACCAGTTTAAAAAAAAAAAATCAATGAAAATAAAAAAAACGTAATTTCATATATATATATATATATATATATATATATATATATATATATATATATATATATATATATATATATATATATATTCTTTACATTTCTCAGAAAGGAAGACTCATGTTTATACTACAGCTTTAAATTGTCATTGCCAATGTTGTTAGTGGATCTTTTTTCGCATGGTCCCATGCAGACAAACACACATCCCCGTGCACACACGTGCACACACACTTTCACATCCACACACACACTCACACACACATATATATATATATATATATATATATATATATATATATATATATATATATATATATATATATATATATATATATATATATATATATATATATAAAAGAAAGGACATGTATCTGTATAATATACATTCTTAAGTATAGGGAGACAAAATTGTCTAAAATATAATACACGGGTTATATATACAGGTTTTCTATGAGGTTACTTTAGAAGAAAACTGGAGAGAAAAAAATGCAGAAGTTCCTCATCTTTACCTCTTTTGTTCTATCGCGATTAAAAATGATTTGAATCATATTTTTGTTTAAAAAAGAGAGGAAGGGTAAAATGGGATCATAAATTTGATGCAAAACGCATTTTGTCTTGCTCAGTCTCTGTACTGCTCAGGACAGAATCTCTTCTAGATCCAGGAGAATCCCTGTGCTGGGTTGAGGATGACGATGCTGCTACCACTGCTGCTGCAGCTGCTGCTGCTGCTGCAGCCGAGCGCACAGGGGGCAAGGCTCCTGACGACATCTGGCGGAATAAATTGACCCGCTGGGGCACAGTGGTGCGGATGCCACTCTGTAGATTCATTCCCTGGATCGCCGCTGCTGTTGGTGGCACGATGGAGGCCAGAGAGTCTCCTGAGGTTGGATGCGCTCTGGGCCCCAGCGATGTGTCATGCGGTAGTGATGGTTGGGAAGCTGATAAGTGTCGGATGTCTCGACTCAAGCTGCCTGATTGTAGAGCCTGCGTGCTCTTGTGGATGTCTCCCCGCTGAGGTGAAGGGACCTGCTGCTGCTGAGGTGAAGCCTGCTGCTGCTGCTGTTGCTGTTGTTGCTGTGCTGCAGAGGATGCAGCTGCAGTTGACGCAGCAGGCTGCTGAGCAAGCTGTTGCTGTGCAGATAAAGATGGTTGGGCAGTGGGTTGTTGGATAAGTGACAGCTGGGAAGCTGTGGGGGAGCCATACTGGAAGCTCCGGCTAGCCAACGGGGTCTGCACAGGCGGACTGCACATGGCAGCTGTGAAGGAGCAGGGCGACATGATTGCGCCTTGCTGCTGAAGTGGGGTCTGTGGGTTGGTTGAAGAGGAACTTAGGTTGCCACTTTGAGTTTGGTAAATCCCCTGTGCTGCAGCAGCAGCAGCAGCAGCAGCTGGCATCATGCGGGCAGCGGAGGCATTGGCAATAGCTGAAGCACTGTAGGTCAGAGGTACAGAGGATTGCTGCAGCTGACTGGTGCCAAAAGCAGTGGAGAAGGGAGGCTGGGCCGGTGAGTTAATAATGGAATTTCCTGACATTGGTGTTGAGTTCATCCCGGTTACTGACTGCTTGCGGTCCACCATCATTACCATCTCCCTGTCCTGGCGTATAATCTGCTTCAGTAGCTCGTTCTCCTGTGTGTTGAAAACACCGGCGTTCAGATCCTTCTGGAACTTCTGCAGCAGCAAGGAGTTCTTCTTCCCTGTTGGGGTGCAGTCAGGAGATGTGAATACATACAACCACAGTAAGTTTTGGATAAACTATACCACAGGAAAAAAGCAGGATTCGGGTCAATAAAGATGCAGCTTGCATGTTTTTATCAGATTTTAGCACATTTGCACTTTTTGCATCTTCCTTTACTCAAGATCAGTTCTTCAACAGAAAGTGTTTCATGCTAGTCACTCTGCTAAATTTGTACATTCACTAGTTTCAACCATACAAACTGCATCTTTACACATCCCCTACGGGTCATTACAGTGAATAAACCTTTGAAAGACATTAAATGGTAATGACTGTGGGAAATATACAGTTTGAAGGGTGAAGGACACTTAAGGAGACAAAGATTACTGAAAGTGTGACGTGATAGCATAGACTGTGAAGTGGACAGTGAAACACAGAAGAAAACTGATGAGTCGTACCCACACATCACATGACTGATTTTTTTTTGGAAGACAAAAAGTCTAGGGTCTAAGGCTTAATTTAAAGCTAGAGTTTCTTTAAATCACATTGACAACAAAGCTGGAACACATCACAAGGGCACTTAGAGTGATATTTCTAGTGTTGAAACAAAGTCAAATAAGTAGAGATTAAAAATTAATACACTAATGAATGCTATCATGTACATAAAGTTTAACTAAATATTAATTATCTAAACACAGAATGCTATGTTAGCTCTATGATCAACATTTGAATTGGATTCTCTTCAGGTTATATTTTTAATTTGTCAATGAAAAGCAATTTGTCTGTAAAATTAAATAATACAGTATTCCTTTAATACTGTAAACAAACTGCTTTTGAAAAGTAGTCCAGTCATATGCACTATAAAGTACATTTTGAGTCCATAGGAAAGTCTTTCCTAGCCTGTCATAAGTCATGAGCCGCAATAATAAAAGGCTTGACAGATGGTTTTTAAACACCAGCCACTTTCGTAGGAGTTTGGTATGAAAGATGTCTTCAAATGAGCCTGTCATAGAAGGAATTGCCAAATTTAAAGACTTAATAAACATATTTACTTTGAATGATAATTTCCAAATGTCCTTAGAGGAAGTGTTTCCTGTCATTACTACTGACCATGTATTGACAAGCTACAAAGCATTACCGGTAAAGAAGACAAAGTGGACTTTTAGTGTGCTGAGGGTTTTAGCCACAGTCAATCAATCATTCAGCCCTGTCCTTGACGGGCAGAAGATTTTTCCACTGAGTTCACCATTTGGCAGCATATGCTGGATGGCTTTCACCTCTCAAGGATGCTGGTAAGCCATGCATTCAACTATAAGACAGGACTTTTGCTGCTGTAGCAGCTGAGAATAGATTGCTGTCATGTTTAAATGTATTTTTCTCAGAATAAAGTTTGATGTTTTTCACTTTGACTGCAACAATCTCTACAGGGTTGGGTAGCTAAAACATGCACCACATACTAAATATACAACTACTGTTAACTTACACGTATGTTTTCATTGCATATTTAAAGGCGACGGGATTAAACTCTGTAGATTGGAAGGACAACACATAAATATATGTTTGGAGGAGGAACTGAGTAGCTTGTTGGTTTGGTAGCAACATCTGAACGCACCAGCAAGTTAGACAGGGGTAATAATTGGATTTCAGTGAAACAGGCATTATTCTGTATAACTCTGAAAAGGAAAATGTCTCATTATGGTGCATTGTATTTTGTACAGTTTCTTTTTCATTTCTCTTCTTTTCTGTTCTTTTTTTTTCTTTCCGGCAAGGTGCTTTGGGCATATTACTACTAGCACTATAATCCATTTATATGCTTGAATAGAAAGGCTGTGAGAATAATATGCCCTAAAAACAAACTGAAAAGAAAAAAGTTACAAAACGTAAACACCACTCATTTTTACAAAATAAAACTGTAACCTTAAAATATAAATATCAGGTATGTTTCAAATTACCATGTTTTGGCCACATTTGAATGCACTCAACACAAAACTGTTTGAAACCTAACAAACATCAACTAAACAAAAAAAAAAAAATCAAACAAAACACAGAACAGTATATAATGTTAACACACATCATATATATTAAACAATGAAGACTGCATTTAAAAAAATAAAATACATATTTTTGAAAGATAATTCTGGATGCATTCATGCTTTTACAGATAAATTCTTGGGTCTAACCAAATGACTAAAAATCTGTAAAATATGTCTTTCTTCGCTTCTTTCTTAGTGAGGGTAATTAGTACACCGTTATCAAAGAGGGTATTTTAAAAGGGATATCTGGTATAACTGTGTGTGATTATTGTGAAAATTATTGTGTTGGATGTTGCCAGAGTAAATTTACAGGGAACCTGCTCACTTCCTGTTAATACCATTAAACTGAAACCTAGAGGGTGCACATGAGATAGTCCTCAATGAACGACAGAACAGTTAGCTATAGCTAACAGTTATAACAGTGA